>LVTN01000778.1:92957-145121 GCA_001649415.1 Musa itinerans
GTCGTAAATCGGTGTATACAACTATGAATCAAGGGGGAGTGTTGAGATTTGATTTTGAGATTTAATTCATAGTTATCTAGGTAGTTATCATGATCTAGTAGTTATAGGATGATTTCAATAACCACCTCAATCATGATCTAGTAGTTATAAGATGATTTCAATAACTACCTCAATCATGATCTAGTAGTTATAGGGTGGTTTCAATAACTACCTTAATCATGATCTAGTAGTTATGAGATGGTTACCACTAGGTCCTATAAATAGGACCGTAGTTCATGAAGCAATGCATGTAGAGAGTGTGTGCACTTGGGAATATTTTGTAAGTGTTCTTGTCAATCCTCCTGTTTTTAATACTATAATAGTATTCTGTTTTTTTCCTTGCTCCCTTCCTCCCAACAATATCGAGTATTTATTCTACTATCTAGAATGTGTAATTTTAGATTTATAATATTAATTTAATGTATAAAATTAAAAAATCATATTTTTGGTAAATGGTCAATGTGAGATTTAAACTCAGGACTTTGGGAAAATGTATTTGCCAACTAAACTAGTGGACACATTAAAACTAGTCAACATGAAAATTTGAGGTACTAAAGTCTTTAAAAATCTAAAAAAGAAACTTAAATTTAGGATTTTGTTAGATATGTTATTTTATAATTTTTTTGATAATTAAACGGGTTAGCACCTTAAAAAAAAAAAAGATTTGTTCTATGGTTTGCAACTTAAAATTTTGAGACATTTAAATATCAAAATGAGGGTTTTTCTTTTATTTTTCTAATAAAGAAATATTCTTGAATATTTCCAATAAAATGGTCAGTAAATCGAATTAATAAGAGATTAATTTTTTATTTAGTATTAATTAGATAATAATCACAAACTGAAAAGAAAAGGTTTTATCAATACAAGAATCATTTTCACTACAAAAAAAAAGAAAAAACAAAGCATTCACTTTGATTTCTTGTGCACATAAAGAAAAATATCGAATCTATCGTCTCTTTATTACGGACCGCGGAAACTAAAAAGAAAACAAAAGGCTAAATATTATTGTCTCACAAACCAAAATGTGATGCTACTACAAAACACAATACGTTGATTGTTCAATCATACAACAATGGCCATACATTATCGAGTTGGAGTCGAATCAAGTTGCACAAGAACCTAAATCATAGGATGAACTCATGCATTTGTAAGCTGCCCAAACTAATCAGCAAGTGTTCCTTCGTATTGTTACAGTGGAGAGTTAAATGTCAATTTGGTGGTGGGCAAAATCTACACGTGAAACTGAGAAAGATGATGATGACAATGCTTGTTCATGCAGGTGATAGAATAAAATAATGTGTTGATGGTGAAATGCACAACTTATTGATTTGTGGTTGAAGGTTGGGTCGAGTAAACCTTGACAAGAAGATCGACAACATGCCAAGCCAAGCATGCGGTGCATGCGGCATGATTACTGAGAGAGACAAAGAAAAGGAAAGATTAGTCAACAATGTGTGTACACAAGGATGGAACAAATAATGAAGAGATATCTTTAAATCCAGTCTTGCTCGGCTCATAAATACGTTAAATTATCTCTATTAAAATAAAATAAGTTTAATTAATTACGTAGAAATAACATAAAATATATTACTAGCTTTTGCAAGTTGATAAGAAAGCATAAAAGAAAGAAAATGGGTCATTTGCTTCTAACATGCAATATACACTGATATTAATATTAACAATATTGTTTATTGAAAATATTCAAATGCAATTTTGATTGTTTGAGGAGATGAATGATGTTTCCTTGGATTAAGAAACTAGAGACTTGGATGAGAAATCATATTAAATATGACAAGTCGAGCGAGTTGCCTTCATCTAACCAATGTGAACTTTGGATGGGTCTCCGTTGGCTGTTTTCGATCCACCTAAAAAGGTTGGTATGAGCCACCAACCACCTTTTTTTTTGACTGCATCTTAGCATTCATATGTCGGATTGCAATCATGGCTTCCGCTGCCACATTCTTGTCTTGGATCGTCGCATGTCACATATCTCTCTCTCTCTCTCTTCCACGAGAGAGATAGAGATAGCATGTTTTAAGTGTGTCGATTTTTTTTTTAAATATACAAAAAGATAAATGATGGAGACAAAATTCGAATATAAAATCTTATGATAAATTAAGAATTCGACCCGAAATCAAATCATTCCTTTGATATCATTAAATAATTTAAGCCCAAGCTAATAATAAGTCATTCTTAATTTTTAAGATATTATACGAGTGTTTAAAATCAACAATCAAATTATTTGTTGGCATCTAAACTCATTTAATCAACACTTGTTTTTTTTGTTCACTATCAAAATATTAAACCGAATAAAATTTTGTCTACAGAGAAATTTCTTATACCAAATCAATATTTGTAGTTGCAATAGCTAATCTTTAGTGGAAGATTTCCCAAATTATCCTCTCCCTTTTTTATTTATTATATATTAGCTTAATGGTGAGAGAGATTTCATTAATCATGATATCATCATCATAGGGTTGATCATGATATCACCGATATGACGACAACTGTTGCTTCGCGCTCAAGTCGCACAGGTCCCCCGACATCCAACCGCTGCTGCGTAAACATCAGCGTTCCTTCTCTTCTCGCCCAACGTTTATGGCGTGCTTTACGTCGAGCAGGTTGGGGGCGTGCGAGATGTTGTCGGCAGCTCGAGTCATCATGTATTAAACATGTAAGATTGTTTTGTGCTTGTAGGTGAAGCAGGTAGGACGCAGGTGGAAGACGAAGACGACGATAACTCATCATTCACCTTTTTTTGCCTAAAACACGACATTGCTCCTTGTCTCCGCCATCCCCTCCCCTCTTCCTCCGACCAATGTGCCATGCTATCCCTTAATGATGGCCCAATGATGTAATCAAGGATGGGAAGACACTTCGGGGCTTCACACCCAATCCTAACATAAGTTCGACTCAGCCAAGCATGATGATAGTTTAGTATCTTATCACACTATTACCTACCTATAGCTTGTCATGTCACCATGAACTATGATCAAAGCATGAGAACAACTCAAACTTTTTTTTAGCTCATGTTCACTCCATTATTTTCACTTTTATCATATATTTGTCTATCAAGTCAAACACCAATATATTTTATCACTAAAGACAATTAATTATAAGAGATATTGGTTAGGCAATTTTAGGAGAGATTATCCTATTATTATGGGCACCAACTTAAGCATAGAAAAGAGTTTTATTGGATATATGCCCCCGATATAGTTTTTGTAAGTCTCCCAATCGAATTCGATTATTTTAAGACACTGAAGCTTGCGATTTCTGATTTGAAATGGATCGACTCTGAAATCTCGAACAAGATCAGAAGAATAGGAGACCGGGAATCGTAGAAAAGATTGTACAGTAACATTCCTGACTTGCATGAAGATAAGTTCGAGAGTTCGAGAGAGAGAGAGAGAGGAAGAAAAGGTTACAAGCTGCTTTCCGAGTCACATGAGATTCTATCCTTTGCTGCCACAGCGACGTCAAAGGCAAAGCAGCCAAAGAAGGCCAATTCTTGCGTCAGATAATAAAGCTCCACAGGATCGGTCCACGGCAAAAAGACGATGCAGGAGGATATAAAGGAACCCTTCTTTTCTTCACCTTCGCTGTCATCCTTCTTCTTGGCTTCTTTTGCCATGGAATTCGTACGTTGTTGCTGACCTCAGTGTTCTTCAGAACTGTAGTGATCAGACATGCATGCTTACTAATGATGTTTGTTGAGCTGAGCATGGGAAACGACGTCTGTCAGCAGCATGACACGTTACCATGCGTTGTTCTTCACCGTTACGATGCAGCTTCTTCGCAATTCCATCCACTTCAAAAGGGATCGATGGAGGGCAGTCGAGATGACGTGCGACCCAAACCAAATCCACCATCACTTAGCTTCACCCCGTTAACATCAATACAATATTCGAGACGATCGAGAATGTATCATAGTCATGATTAGAAATCCAGTCAATTCATCGAACATGTCATGACATGGCGTGCACAGTAGAAGGAGGAAAAGAAGGAGCGTGGAGGAAGAAGAAGAGGAGGAGGGGCCACACTCCACTATCCCATTCCATGCAAGTGGGAGTGAAGAGGAGAAAGAAAGGAAGACGGGAGAACTCAAAGATCCCAAAAGCTCTCTTCTCTTCTCGTGGATCACCAAAAGTGACGGAATATTCCCACCGACCTTATCCTCCTCCTCCTCCTCCTCCTCCCGCTGCGACATCTTCTGAGCTCAGCATTGATCCGAAGCCTTAAATCTTATCTGCTTCTTCCAAATCGTCTCTTTCATGCTCCCTTCTCTTTGCTCTATAAATCTGCGCCATGCTTCCCCTCCGTGTCGCCACCACTGTTCACATCCTTGTGGCTCGCCATGGAGAAGCTGCCGGCGTCTCAAGTAGCAAAGGGGGCGTTCCTTCTCGCCCTCCTCCTCTTCACCCCTTTCATATCCTCATCCTTGAGGACCTCTTACCTGTACTTCCTTCTCAACATCCTCATCGTCGCTCTGGGACTCGAGGCCGGCTTCCTCACCGCCATCTCCAGGCCTCACGAGGAGAAGAAAGCGCAGAACTCCGTGGAGACTCCGGTCCCCGTGGAAGCCGTCGTCCATGACGCGGCTACTGATGTCAGCCCGCATGAACGGGTTACACGGGCGGCGAAGCCACCGCGGAAGCCGGCGGTGCAGACGAGAGCGCAAACTTTGAAGCGCTGCCCGTCAAGGCCGAGCCTTTTCTTCATCGGCGGCGCCGAGGGAGACAGCTTCGTCAAAGAGGAGAAGGAAGAGAGGGTGGAGGAGGCTGGGGAGCTGAGCAAGCAGGAGTTGTTTGCCAAGGCGGAGGCTTTCATCGGCAACTTCTACAAGCAGCTGAGGATGCAGAGGGAGGAGTCGTGGAAGAAGATTCATGGGTTCTGTCACAGGGCTTTCTAGGTTTCACCTGATGACTACTTCCATGTTGAGCGTAGCACTGTGGTTGAGAGAGAGAAGTACCGAGCATATTTTCTTTGGTACATCTCATTCTTTGACGTACGTTGCCTCGAATGATACTGAGCTGCGGCCAGTATGGTGTATTTACTGCATCTTATTGTCAGCATCAATAAAATAGATCAAGCCAGACAAGTAATAACAATAATAATAAATGATTTGTGTATGTTTTCCATATGATATGGTCGGATAGTTTAAATCTTTACCAGATAAAACAAAATGAAGTATTGGAAACATAACATGCAACACCATGCAAGGGAATCAAAGTTGTCATATTGACAAGAAGGGAAGTAACATACCAAGAACTGTGAAGTGCTAACTTTTATATTCAACTTAGATGCCATCATAATGTATGTTTAGGGATAATTTCTGCTGTATTGTCACAGTTTTATCCAACAAGATGGAGACAAAGCTTGCTAATACACAAACCAGTTCTCCCCGATGTTCAAAGGAACCCTACTCTTGGGTGACACCGGGTAAACTCACACAGAATTCTTCATAAGGAAAGAAACTATGCATCCCAGGATTGCACCTGCACAGACCTGCATGAGAAATTTCAACATGATTAGAGTTGCCAATTGCTAACATAATAACTACAAACAGAAGCCTTTCTGCAAAATAATACTTGGTCTTGAGGACTAGTTTTGACTCTAACAACTGCAGTTATAATAGTCTGATGTTTTGGTGAGGGTTACGATGCCTTAAATACTATGATATAGTGTATGATAATTGCGCTAAACTATTTGTTAGCTGAATGCAATGAGCTCTTCCGTATAATATGCAGCTTGCTGAATTTGCTCTAAGACCGAGAATGAAAAAAGGCATGAGATATCATTGTTTCTTTACTGCTTCTAATTAGCTATTATAAGCTAATGTAATTGATACATCTAGAATAAGGTGGACAGAAAAAACAGATAAATTAGGATAAATTTAATGAGGTAGTTCATTAACAAATTAGAGTTCACAAAATACTGAAGTCCTTGTCCTAAAAAAACGAGTGCACATCTGGAGTTTCTTATCGTTCACCTCAGCAGACAAATGTAGACAGAGATGCAGCATCAGAAATATTGATTATGAAAATTTGCCAAGACCATGAATTGCATCTGCAGCCTACCTGAAGTGGTGTGTGTCCAAGGAGTTCTCGTAAAGGCCTAGAATTAGACACAGGATGCTCTGGTGGTAGCTCACATACTATATGATTCAACAACTGCAACGATGACCATGAAACGAGAGGTTATAGAAGATCTAATATGTTTATCATTTTAAATAACAGCCATATCTAAAAATGAAAGCCACAAAATACCATATCCAAGTACACAAGAATACAAGTTTTAGTAGCAAGAAATTATGTCGTAGGACGAGATACAAAAATTAAACCATGCACATAGATGAAAGGCACCATTAATCATAATTCCAGCGGAGAATCTTTTTTTCTCCCTGATTCCCCTCTCCTCCTCCCCAAACCACGCTCAAACACAAGAAAAAAGGAGGTCAAAAAGTTAAAAAAAGGAAACAGTAATCTTTTCTACATTTGCTAGAATCAGTGGGAAATGAAACCTTCAGAAATACTCGATAGCAGTTAGAATATAAATCATAATAAAGATGATCTTCAAAAAACTAGAAGCAAGTTGATGCCACTTCAATAAAAATTATATTTCAAATATGGTTCTGATTACTACTTTGAGGATCATAAAATAAGACATGGAGAAGTGGCACAATAAGCTACGAAGAAATGAGCAAGCTTAACAATTGACAAAAATATAAGATTCTTAGATTCATCTGGATTCTTCGTCATATGAAGCAAGTTGATACCGCTTCAATAAAAATTATATTTCGAATATGGTTCTGATTACTACTTTGAGGATCATAAAATAGGACATGGAAAAGTGGCACAATAAGCTACGAAGAAATGAGCAAGCTTAACAATTGGCAAAAATACTTCGTCATAATGAAGCATCCTATGGTTTCCCGAAACCCACCAATAAATAGACACTCTCGGTCACTCTAAGATGCATATTACAAAGCATCCAGCTATTTTAGAACCACCCAAACATATGGAGGAGGCGTTTAATTACTCAAGATTTAAGAAACTTATATACTCAGTGATGAAGATTTAGGCTGATTAATTAGCATGTTTCAAGCTTGAGAGCAATTGTTTGATACATCACAAATAGATTTGTCAAGCAAGACTCACTTACAAATTAATATAAAAAAAGATGGATATTAAACGATGAGACTAGTAAATTATCTCTTCTAAATCTTAACATAAACAAACCTAGCTGATTGTCTAATTATATCAAAAGCCACCTTCGATCAAATTGATTTTGTGACCATAAAATGTAAAGCGGATAAACAAAATGTTAATTTATAATGCAAATATGCTTGTAGGTAAGTAAATATAAGAGGAACAAGAAACAAGGAAAGAATTTCTAGCTTTGTGTCAGTGTTTCTTTAGTACATTAAAAAGTGAAAACAGTAGTTAATGTAAACTTGTATATGCCTTCTAATAGGTTCAGCATCGACAAGGAGAAAATGGCCTGTTACTGGTAGAGGAAGAAAGTGTTCCTCTAGGAGGAACAAATAAACAAAAGAGCCTATAAGAAACAACCACACCTTAATAATTTTGTAGTATCAGCAAAAAACCTCCAAAGAACTACTATAGTTGACAATCCAGATGGAAGTAAAGTTGCTGAAACCAATGATTAAGTCATATTGCTCATACAAACATTAGCCAGCTTATTCTCCGAGAGTGCAGCATATAGACATTGCTTCAGGGTCTATATCATCTTGATAATATCTTAAACCACTCAAATTGGAGAAAAGAACATTCAACTATGGTTTAATTCATCAAACAAAATTAACATAACCAACAACCATCCGATACAACAATCTTTACAGTGGAAATTGCAAAACCTAACCAATATCTTCGTTATCTAAGTCACAAAAAATTTGGTAATGAAAATGACATTCTTTCTGTAAGGTCAACCAGTTGCAGATTCAACCAAAATTGGAAATTCCCAAAATCTTAATGTTCGAATTATTTTGGCATGCATCCCATAGAACTGATTCTACATAAAGATAAGATGTACTTTGAGATTTTACCTCAGCTTGCCGACCAGCATGCAGTCGGATTCCAGATGCATCATACATAACCTGAGAATATTTAGATTGAGATTAATATCTAATTATGAGTATATTTGATTTTAAAGACATCAAATATGCACATGTAGTTTCTATGGCACTGTCAAGTTTAAGAGTTGCCAATATCATTGGCACATATAGACATGGGTGAAATGTGGCATGCCAGAAAATATTGATATGAACCCGTGTCACAAAACAATTTTTTTTTTTATCCTGGTATCAAAGAGAATGGAAAGTATGACTATCAATTATTGTAGCATCAAAAGAAGCTGCAGCTTGAGTTTAAAATAAACTCTATGAAAAGTAAAGAAAATCATATCATGATCTTAACAAGGGGGTATGTTTTTGCTAAAATATGCAGTTACTTTAGTAGACATGAAGAACATTAAACTCTTTTTTTCGCATCTTGTACTGCACCAACTTCAAGTCACAAACCAAGTTAATGTCATTTGTCAGTGTCCCATTTAAGATCAAGAAATAACAATAAGATGAAGTCCACAAAGAAGTTCAAGACATATAGTTGTCAGTATACCATTTAAGATGAAAAAATAACAATAGCATCAAAGTCCACAAAGAAGTTCAAGACATGTAGCCAAGCCACCATGAAACATGATGTGTGTGATTACATAGTCATGCATCCATATTGGACATATTTATACACAAGGCAAAATTTTATGACTAGAATAGTATATCATAATTTAGTTGGTACAGTTCGAGAACTATATATGAATCTCATAAGACAACAAAAAAATTATAAATAACTTGCTTAATCAAAAAGCTTGAGGGATTTAGATAACTCCTACTTACTATGGTTGCTAAAGTTACAGAAAGGGCAAATGAAGAACTGTGAAGCCCCTCTTGTAGGCCTATAGCCGTGGCGAGAGCTGCCACCGTAGCTGAATGTGATGAAGGCATTCCACCTGAGCCAAGCAACCTCTTAGAATCCCATCTTTTCTCCTTGTACCTGCATGTCTAGGATGGACATATTGAAGGCTTACCACAGAATAACTAGAACAACCATAATGCTCAAATAAAAGAGTTAGAAGAGATTCAAGAAACACAAAAAAAAAAAAAAAAGTCATTCATCTGTGAAGCATGGGCATCAAATCAATCACGCATAACATCAGAATAAGAGGAATTGGGGAGCTTCCCTAGCGAAATCATTGTAAAGATGCAAACTTTCAGATGGGCGGGAATGAGGACGGACCAGGTGGTGAAGAGTTTGAGGAATTGGGCGATCGAGAAGGCGAGGAGCGCGGAGACGAGTGGGAGATTGGAGGAAAGGGACGGCGGAAGGGCGTCACCCGCCAACGCATTCGACGCCGCCACGTCCGCGGCGGTCAATACCTCGTCCATCTCTTCGTCTCCTCCTCCTCCTCCTCCTCCCTCTATGTGGCAGCTGACTCTGGTCGTGGGCTCGATCGATGCCTCCTCCCTCGCTCCTCGTTGTCTTCTTCCCTTCTTTTCCTCTCGAGGGCCAGGCCATTCCCCTACAACTCAAACCCTTGGGCAACGATACAGGTGTTGTGTTTGCTGTCCTAATCCCAACAGCGAAGTTTCTTGTTTACACAAGCTGTAATTCCTTGTATATTATATATATTATATTATATATATATATATATAATTTTATAAATTAAAGCAAATAGATATAGAAACTACAAACAATACCAAGAAGGGTCCGATAGAGCGTAGATTCCTTGATCAAAATCTTCGTGAAAATTGATGCAGTCAAGTTTAAGTGAAGTCTCAAGATGCACCATGCTGCTTGAAATTGTAGTACGATTATTCTTTCCACAAATCTGCATCCAGTATTTGCTGCAATCTTCCATGTTTCATGCCATTGTTTCATGCCATTGTTCTGCGATCCATCAAAGTATCCTGAGCCAACCATTCATTATCAGGTTTCTCCCACCTGACCAAGACCACATGAGATAACTCGTCATTTCGTATACATTCTACTATGAGATTTTGACCCACATTAATGAACAACAACTGTTTGCTCGTATGAAAAAAAAAATCTATAGTAGTTGCTCCGAAATAAAATCACTTGGCAGTATACAATTCCTATACTTGTCGTTCTACTGACATTATCGTCGGCTAAGCCACATGTCAATTCCCTCTATATATAAAGCCAAATATTACATCAGACAATACAAACTCTCTTTATATGCTATCATCGTGTATTGAAAGGAGGTTTCTCCTACTCTGTCATGGTGTAGATTCTGTACAAACCTGCTTCTTCTTCTCTCTGACGATTAACTCTCAGATTTCATTTAGTACTATCAATGAAAAGATAACTGTCGCCTTTCTGCTAATATCCGCTGGTGAGGACACCTTTGTATCCATTTGGAACTTTGCGGGCAATGTTCAATTTTCGGATGATCTGAAGGTACGATCCGATTGCACCATTGAACTTCAAGTACCGCCGTACGATTATCGAGCTGCTAACTGTGTTAGTATGAATTTAGGAGTTAGTAAATAATACAGCACCAGCATCAAATGGTCCAATTAGGCCCTCCTTCAGAATGCGCATGGCCGCACTGCGAGAAAACTTTCTAGCGAACAAGAAGCATGGTACAAAAGTGGCATTGCATTGACACCACTCCGTTCGATATTCTGTCTCATAGTATATATGATTAATGTTCTGCAAAATAATGGAGAACCATTTAGTCGTTAATCAGAAAAGAACGTTTACTTATTAACAAAAAAGAAGACAGTTCTTGAAATACTAAATATAAGATGACAAATCGAGATAGGCGGCAAAGAAAATTGCCACAAGATTTTAAGAAAAACATCCTAATAAATCAAGTTCAATACCATGTAACCAAGCTTGCAAAATGAACCATATTTACTGCATCAAAATACTTAAATCATACAAAGGCATGCTTTTATCTCAATTTGTGATACCCAAATTTTAATGAGATATGAGATCTGAGGTAGTTCAACGAGAAGAAAAGATTTATGTAGTCGGCACTAGTAGCTGGGACAATACTGCTTGTTGTTGCTATAATATAAACCCTTGAGATGCTCTATTTTAAGAATATTCTGATACATACACTGTGCATGAGGTTCACTCAACAAAACAAAAAGAACCATACCCTGTGCATGAGGTTCGCTCAAGGAAACAAAAAAGAACCACTGAACCAACTTCTCTAACAATAAACAAGAATGGAGCCTCATCCAACCTTTAATCTTCCACAGTCTACTGACTAATTGATAATTCCAGTAGGTCAGTAACATGATATTACTGAACTTGACACTCTTTTTTATACTTTGTTAGGTCAGTAGCAAAAATATTGGTACTTTACCAACCCATATGTACTACTACCAGAACAGAATTTGAAACCTTAAGTAAACCTCACCGAAAAAAGCAAAAAGACAAAAAAAAAAAACACACACACACACACACACACATTGACACTATTCACCTATTTTTCAACAGGAAGAGTTCTTTTCTTGTTGAAGTAGCCTCCCAACACTCTGGCATGGCCATCACATGCTAAAAGTTGCATTTGCTTTCTGTCAACAATCTGAAAAAGGCAGAAAGTCTTCACTCATTTGTCATTATCATTTTTCAGAATTATCATAGGCTTTTACAGAATAACTTTAAGGTTTTTTATTTTTTTTATAGATTACTTTCACAGTTATCTGAACATTTCTCTCAACTAAAGTACAAATTTCCTCAAAATCACTTGTTTAACATTATAAATATCATCTAATAAGTTGACAAGTGTGAATCAAATAACATTTAAAGCTAAATCTTTGGCTGTGTTCTTGAAAACTCAGGATCAAATTGTTGACATTCATTTTCACTGTCATTGATAGTCAAGTTCTCCAAACCATTCCTCTAGCTATCTATCAAATTAGATCAGATAAATGGTTTTATGTGCTTGTTGACATGGTGTGTAGCACAGACATTGTATTCATGTCTCGATCAATTTATCAATTTCTCAACTTCTTCGTTAATTTGGCATGGTGCTTATCAGAACAATAGTGTGTCAGAATAAATATGCTGCAACTGATGGGTAAAGTAAGTCTCAATCAATTTAGGTTAGGTCAATATGTTTACGTAACAGCTGACACTGGGTTTGTTACAAAAATAAAACCCTTCATAAAGGTAATAAGTCAAGTTATTTCCATCCTGATTTCAATCCATTTACTCAAATTGGATAGGTGAATAAGTGTAAGTATCTGCATGTGTACAATTTTCCAAAATGGATCATATTTCTGTTGGATGAAATTTCAATTTGTAATTTAATTTAATCACCTAGACTAGAATTCTCACCACCATCATCTGTCTAAGAACTTATCTGATTCAGATATTGTCAAAAGCTATTTGTTCCCACTCTTCCTTTTTTCAAATTAGTTTAAGGTCAACTCCTATCTTGTAGGTGTATGCTACCAAATCTCCAAGTACCTTCTTTCTTTTTCGTATAAACAACAAATAGGCTCAAAGCCCATCAACATTCATCAGAAAAATCAAAATGTTTTTCATACAGGATTCCCCATCCATAAAATTAGCAAAGGCAAGGCTTTAGACAACACAGGGAAGGAAATCCTCATGTTTCTTTCTTTCCTGACATATGTTCCAGGCAATAGCCAGCATCAAGCAGCTCATTCTGTCTTAGATAAATGAGGATGTTCCATGCCCTTCCAATTGGTCCACGCAAGTCTCAGAGTAAAGGAGGTCCAGGCAAGATGATCAGTTGTCTCAAAAGAGTGACAACATGATCATTATTTACTATGGGTTACATCCACATACATACACATTATGTCTGTACATATGTGTTACACATGTAAATGTGTAATTACTTCTGTACATATAAAAAAGATGGATTATCAAAATAAAAATTTTCACATGAAAGAATATCAAAAGACAAAGATGCTAAAACCATCATAATTGCATAAAATATTCTTAAGGTATGCAGAAACATATGCACTGCACTCTGTTGATATGTAATATAAATGTTAGATAATATTCACCCTTATTTCTGTAATATGCTGTAGGCTTGCATCAGCAAACTCAAACTTCTTTGGATGCCAATTACTTTTGTCCTGTGCATCTATAGATTGGTTCCATGAAGTATATGTTAAAGTTCTTCTCTCCAGTTCATCTTCAAGCTGATTCATCTATAAAAAGAAAAACTTTAACATTAAAAAAACCTTTTATTAAGCTTTCTGAGTAGACATGACGTCTAATTCTGCATAAAATATTGCATGCCAATTGCCAAGTATGCAGTGAATATTTACATGCACTACGCAGATGATAAATGCAGAATTGCGCCAGCCAAACAAAATTAGAAAAGTATATTTCGTCTTACAGAGAGTAATGTTTGCATATAGTGTTCATCTGGAATACAGTTGTGTTCCTTCTGGGCGGCTTCTTTCTGCACATACATTAAACAGAAGTTCATTCTGAAAGGAGGTCTCTTAAGGTAAAATTTCAGTATATGCTTCTGTGGAGAAATACATCAACCACACAATTTCAGTTTCACAGATGAGCAACTCTTGATTCAAACTAAGGAAAGTAAATCATGCATATAAATTGATATGCTAGGAATTCCTCTTAGCCAAACCTGTACTATGCTAATCAGCATAATTAGAAAGCCATAGTTCAATGAAAATAACATTATTTAGGTAAATGGCTTTTTCCTAACACAAAATTTGTCATTAGTGGGACTTTTCCCAACACATGGACTGTTATATAGCTTCATCATTTCTACCTTACAAAGTCAAGTTGTATTGACTCTTAAAGAACATAATTTGAGATATCTCATACTTCAAAGAGTTTAAATCAGTTAATCTCAGTTATTGAAGGTGGAAAATCGATGAGATTAACAAGACACCTTTTACGAGCTCTCATCCACTAATAAATGAACAACTTATGTATCAGACACTATGACTTTGTTTGTCCCACAGATATCTCTTACTCTGCTCCCTGTAGGAGACTTTGTACCCAGACTAGGGAACAGATTTTTTTTTTTTTTGAAGGGAACAGCTCATATCTGTGCTCTGATTTAAAGTAATTTTTTGGCATTCCAATCTCGTAGTTTGTCGATGATCTTCATTAATGACAACTTTAGTGTCTTTAGAAGATCGGATCTCTTTTTAGCTAAAAAATAGTACTTGCAAGTTGCGCTCGAAAGTGCAATGTTTGAGATCCCTACTAAAAGGTTTGTTTATTTACTTGGAAAATCAAACCCAATACTCTCCTCCCATGATCCTTGTGCTTGTGCAGTAGGCATAAACTAGGTGAATCCACCAACCTACACGAAACAATTTCTTGAATTTTGCAAAGCTATGGCACATATGCAGACTTGAATTATCAGGTAGAGGTAGAAAACTAGAATGCACACCTGAGGAAGGTATTAGTTATAATGAAGTACATGGATTTAAAAATGTAATACTCACCCATTTCTTTTTAAGAATATTTCATGTAAATCTCTACCTCTCTCTTATTATGATCAGCACTCAGCATATCATGGTAAGCACATGTGTTGCCAGTTTCACATATTTGCTTTGAAGTACAGAAATGACAAAATTTCTTACCCTCCCAAAATTACAAATTTTTTGCTTGAATAACATTCAGAATGATTGCAGTGCATGAAACCATCAACTTATCTCCCCTCATCAAGAAAGCAAATATGATTCACTTAACCTTAAAAGCTAGTGGGAAGCAAAACACCAGATAAATTATGTAGCTACATTTGACAAGCAAATATTATAAATGTATCTCAAGAGGCCATCAATCATAGGGTAACAAAATGGTCAACTCACATGAGTCTGTTTTCCACCAAGCAATTATAGGGTAACAAAATGATCAACTCACATGAGTCTGTTTTCCACCAAGCATTGGTTCTATTCGCCTCTGCAAAAAGGTAAATACAATAGTCCATGATTCTGTAAAAAATTCCATGATGAACTGAATGAAACAATTAATTTCTGGATCATAAAAAAATTTCATTTGAAATGATCAAGGACAACACATCTAGATATGATGAATATTTTGACTTCCTCATAATCTTGAGGCCACAAACACAGTTGTTCTGGCAACAAAATACAAACATGAAGCAATATCAGGTTAAGACAAATTATGATGACATTGTTGCCAAAGCATTTCTTCTTTGAGAATACTGAGATATTATTACTATGATCACTCTAGTGCATTTTCAACTACCAGCATCTAACATAAGATGGCAGATACTGGAAAATGTTTAGAAGTATTTCTTCTCAGTTCTCATGGATTCCTAGCAGTAATTAGATATAGAATTTAAGTTATGATCATGGATTCCTGACAAGAAAGACAGTATAATGTCTTAATTGTGCTCAAACATAATATGTTGTCCTACCAATATAAACTTGGTCAGAGAATAGCAACTATATGACCTGAATACCTTCTTAGCTGTTTTATTCGTTCATTGCTGACATATAACAGCAGCTACTGACTGCCCTAACTGCAGACTGTAAATTCTAATATAATATTTCGGTATGGATTTTTAAGCAAGCTGAAACTTGATAAATGAAAATTTTTCTTCTGCGGGTTTTGCTCAAGATAAAAATTCAGGATAGCAGATTTAGCTTATTCTATTTAAGCTTAAAATTTTCTTGTATCAGAAACTATCTGACTACAAGGAAGGTGATTATACACACACACACACACATATGTATGTATGTATGTATGAATATGTATGTATATGTGTGTGTGTATATATATATATACACACACACACATATTTTATACATATATATATATATATATATATATATCAGAGAAATGAATAGGATCTAGGGTTATGGATACACAAATGATCTTGCATATAGCAAAACTAGAATTACACATATTTCACAACTTCTCATAGACTAGGCTCAAATCTGAAAGAGAATACATTACCAAAAATAGAAAACGAATAAAATTCAGAAGAAAAACTATGCACATGAATTCGCTCCTTACCTTGCAGAATATCCTGAATTCTGGAAAAACAACAGTATCAGCCACCACAATCTGAGCATGCTTTCTAACCAAGATTGTCCACTGAATTGAAGTGTCAATGCAGTTAAAGAAACTATAGGAACTTAAATGCTAAACAAAAAGTTCATTTCTTATCTTCTAAATGTAAATGGAAAGAACTACTGATCTTTTACAACGAGATGCAAAGGTTTTAGCATGGTAACCTGGGATCCTTTTCTCCATCTGTCCTTGGGTATTGTAGGAAACATCTTAGGATTATAACGTCCTTCCCTTTTGTCAAGAAAGCTAGAAGAATGGCCACAGAGGAAGACCGTAAAAAAATGTTAAATCATGAAAAAAAATGTAGAAAAAAGAGCCCTTTGGCAGCCCACCTATCCACAAAACTCTTTGAAGAAGACATCACATAGTTATATATATAGCTGAAGTTGTAAAGAGGAACACAACTGCAATATAAAATTAATGAATCAGAAATCCAGCCTACAAAGACAAATGAAATACAGCACAAAAGTATAGAATAGTTTTTTGTAGTCTAGATACGTCTTGAAACATAATAGAGGGCATGCAGATAATTTGAATGGCTGTCAAAGGAATAAACAACAAAAAGTGCAGTAGAACCCCAAGCATGTCTATATGCCTTATTTTTTCAAGTATGTTTTTAGCCTTTTTTATGTTTCTACAAAATCAACAACTCTTGCAACCAGTACACTTGGGATCAAGTCACGTTTCTTAACATTTACAATTGGCGTAAGATAATAGTCAATCAAGGACCTTATATCTAATTGATACAAGATACTATAGGCATAGTTAGAAGTACTCAATTTATGATTTTAGAATAGCAAGTAATGGCATACAGAAAGTATCACCAAAATCAGGAAAACTGTGTAATAAATCAACATCTATCTACAAAATTGAGTTTCTGTTGTAACTTCATATGGGTCATTGTTGTGGTTGTACCATCAAAATCTGATGCAACATTGAACCAAATTGGGTCTCTAAAACTACTTACACTAGTTGTTTTATGTTCGGTTTTCTCTTGTCCCTTATTTTTTGTATTTCAATGGACCCCCATTTTTTTCTTTTTTTTATATTTCATTAGAGATTTCTAGTAAAAAACATGATAGCAGGAGATCTCAAGAGCAAGTGAATATTGGTTTTGTTATCCTGCTAGTCTGCTTAAATACAAGTACAAAAAGTAGGAAGTAGGAATCTCTCAAATTTCAACAAAATATTTCTTAAAGAGTAAGTTGTTAGACCATGAACACCGAGGCCAGCTAGTTCCAGGATGTTTTGCAAAAATAAATATGAATAATCTCACTGGGGAACAAAAAAAGCCTTCGGCACAAACTTTTTGGTAAGTACATGTGCATGATTCTCAGATCAGAAATAAACATTTAAAAAGGAATTTATTTCATGCACGCGAACTTCATAAATACACTGAGGTCATACTCGGCGCTTCAAAACCGCAAAATCTATCAGTGACCATCCCTAGTCGCAATTCAAGAAACTCGCAGTACCTATCAGAGATGAAGGCGAAGCGTCGGTTAGCCGGATCCTTGAGGGCCGCAGCGATAAGCAAGCGCTCCGCTTCAATCATAGTTGCCTCACCCCACACCACCTGCGAACCCCAAACCTCTTCCCCATTGTATCAAAATTCTACACGAAGTACCAAAAAGAGAAACAAGAATTCAAAAGGGACTGCAAGACCTTTATGCTATTCTGGAGCTGACGCCCGAAAAAGAACGGCGATCTCGTCGTCGTCCTATCGAATACAAAGCCCGGCTCCGAGTGGATGTATATCGAGTATTTATCCTCTTCGGCATTCTACACAGCACATCAAAAGCAAATTTAAAGCGCACAAAAGAAAGAAACCGAGAAAAGAAACGGATATTAGATGATAGCGATGCCTGAAAGAAGGCGTGCCAGAGGAAATCCAGCGGGAGATTGGAGCGAGCGAGGAAGAGGAAAGCGATCTTCGGGGTGCCGGAGAAGGGCACCTCCACGAGGGCGGCAGGGGACGGCGATCTCGAGCCGATGCCGATCAGCGCGAGCGTGCACGCCAGCACCGACAGCCACAGGATGAGCTGCAGGCCCAACCAGAGCGTCGGGGGAGAAGCTCTCTTCTTCATCGCCGTCATCCGGGCGACGAACACAATCACCACCTATTTCCTCTCCCCCTCCCCGCGTCGCCGCAAATGGATTTCGTCTCCGTGGACAAATATGTAACGGAAATGGTATTCTTCCACATGTAGCTGTTGCTTCGTGCAATAAATAGATCCTTGGACAAATATGTAACGGAAGCGCATCAAACCTCACGAATCAAGTCGGTTCGGGGAGTTGATCACAAACCACCACGTGTACATCTAGAAATAAGATACCATTCCTATTTCTTTAAGATATTAATCCTGGATCACTGATCATATAATTTTTATACTTTATGGCTTCATAAATTAATCATCACTAATTATAATTATAAAAAAAATGTAATTTATTTGTTCAAAAAAATATATATAATTGTATTCTAATAACAGAGACAAATTATAATAAAATATAAACATAAAGTGTACTTGGCATACAATTTGTTGGAGAGGGCGTCTCTTAGTGGGGTTGGGGAGAGGCGCAAAGGCAACCACCTCAACTGTTCCGAGGCGGACGGTAGCAGGAGATTCAAATTTCAAAGCAGTGGGACCGTCCAATGCGGCTTAGTTGTCTGAGTTCACATGGGATTCGTGGTTTCTGCACACACAGGATGGGTTCAATGTCCCCCAACCATTTGGGATGGATTTCACGGATTCTACTCTGTAGAAAATAATATTCTTAGAAGACAGGGCATATGATATTTAAACCATCTACTGGTGAGAAAGAAAGGTGAGAGTCCATTAAAACCAGATGTTTTCTCTTTTCCATACTACAACACGCATTCGGACAGCTCAATCTGGTTGAAACATAATGCAGATGGGATGCATGGGAAGTCCGATGAACTATTATTTACCTTGCAAAGCTAATTTACATGACAAAACAGGAGAGGAGTGGACGACACTGTGGTGAGAGACTATAGCAGTTCTTGCACATCATCAGGAAGGGAAGGTGGTGAGGAGCAGCCAAATTTGCTGGGAACTGGGGTGTTCCTGCGAGACGCGCGCTTGGTCGGCACCAGTACATTCTCGACTTCTTTCTCTTCGTCGGTTGCGACACTGTCCTCGTCCTCCCCGTCTTTGAAGACTGGGTGTACATAAGCATTCGATAAGTATGCTTTCAGGTCAAGATTGGGCTCCCTGGCACGTTCTAATGTATCCTTCATCATTGCTTCCTGGAAAAAGAAAAATAGGTACAAGAGAAATAAGATTCCATACTTCTGAATTCTAATTAGAAAATCTGTAAGGAACTAAATTCTACCGCAATATTAGAACTTATATCGAGTTAAGAACATTCCTTGATAAGATTATGCGGAAAAGTGATATTTCAGAAACAATTATCCAATAAGGTGTAGATGTAGACATTTCATGCGGTAACTACGTTCCCATTTTTCTCACTTGCTTTGTGCTAACAATCAGAGATGCAATTTACACAAGAGACAACACCAAGTTTAATTAAAGACCATACACTTAAAAGATTTCATTGGCAATAATAAATAAAAAGGTAAACAATCAAGCATAGTTCGAAGGCTGATAAAATTTTGGATGAGAAGGAAATAAAACCATCCAGATATCCAAAAGCAGATACTATGCTTGATTGTAATCTTTTAATTTCCTCAAAAGCAGATACTAAAGAGTCGGTCAGTCATCAGATACTAATGAAGGACCCCACTGTATAGTGATCAGGAGACAGAAAGCAATGTGAAGTTTTAACATTGACTGTATATTGATGATTCAGAAGGGTTCATAAATGCATGCAGGTGTATATTAGTGCAAGGAGGTTCATGACCGTAATGTGCTGGTTCAATAAGAACATACATGCAACTAACTGTACTTCTCCTAGACAACCTTGGAATCATATTTGGTGAGCCAACATGAGAACTGAATGTTATGATGACTTCCCATGAAATAGAATGCAATATCCTGATAACAGTACTAATGAAGTACCCGACAACTATGGCAAATAGATAACATATGATCAGGAGACAGAAAGCAATGTGAAGTTTTAATGTTTCATCGATAACAGTGAAGCAGAATATGTATCCACATTGACTGTATAGCGATGATTCAAAAAGGATCATAAATGCATGCAGGTGTATATTAGTGCAAGTAGGTTCATGCCCGTAATCTGCTGGTTCAATAAGAGCATACATGCAACTAACTGTACTTCTCCTAGACAAACTTGGAATCATATTTGGTGAGCCAACATGAGAATTGAATGTTATGATGACTTCTCATGAAATAGAATACAATATCCTGAACATTCACTAATACAGCTATGTTACCACTTACCAGAAAACTAATAATTTGATACTGTTTAACACATGATATTCTTTCTGATCCTGACTATGATCCATTAGATTAATCCAGAATCCCAATCATCTCTAGTGTGAGATAAGAGTAGTTATTTAATAATGTGAAGAACTTTGAACAGAAAATGATTTATATCCTCAAAACTAGAAGAATCTTCTGGTGCCAGCATTACCAATATCTACTCCATGCTACTGTTAAATATGTTAAATGCCTTTCAAATTTATCAGTTAAAATTGTGGACGTGTGTTCCTAAACTTGATTAAACATAATCAATTTTCTACTGGCACGTATGCTTTTGTTCAGAAATGCACTTGAAATGGACATCCAATGCATGCAGATTGGAGACATGATTTTACCCAAATTAGAATACTTGACCGTAATAAAGACGTTTTCTTTCAATTGAATTACTTTCTTTCCTCATTTTGTTCTTTTGTTCCTAATTTTCTGGTTACTTCATAAACCAATTCCATCTCACAAAAGCACATGCATGTTATAGTCCCACATGCCTTTGTTTAGAAATGCACTTCAAGTATAAGAATCATATTGACATGACATATAAGATGCATTTAACATCATGTTCTGTTGCGACTTCCAAGCATCTGTATGGCATGGGAAACCAGATACAGCTTGGTGGCACAGAGAATGCTGCCTAAATAAAATTTTTGATCAAAATGAAGGAAAGATACTGTGAATCAGCTGCATTATTTTTCATCCTCATTATATTATTGCTTCTAAATTCCTGATTGCTTCACCAAGTAGTTCCACATTTCAAAAAACAATATGCCTTTCTTTGTAAATGTGGTTGCAAGTCTAAAATACATGCTGACTCACTATAAGAGGACAATTCACATCATAATAGATAAACAATTATCAATAGAATAAGTTCTCTCTCCTCAACTTTCAGTTAGTAAATTTATTAAGAAGTATATCATTTTAAATTATAACTATAACCATGAATTTTAATAAATCATAGAGATCTTAAAAATGCATCAGTTACATACATAAAATATACAGTAAAAATTAATTCATCTAGTACAATTAAATAAAATATTGCAACAGAAGTTACCTGAATTGGATATTTAACAAAGGCAGATTCATAGCGATTCTTGCAAAACCTATGAAACCATATAGTCAATATAGGAAGGGCAATAAGGAATGGCGTTGAATCTGCAGCCTGCTTTGTAGTTAAGAGTCCAAGTAGAAGAAGTTGGGATATAACCAATGCACTGATAATGCGGCCATGAACATCTGGCCAAAATGCTGCTGCACTCTCATATTCTTGATTGTAGACATTTATAATCTAGATCATAAACAGTATATTAATCAGATATAAAGATACTGGAGTTTTAAGATGCAAAATCACTGATTGACTAGATATACATATGCCACACTGATAAAAGTTGAATGAGCAAGTCAACTGGTCCAGAAGTTACAAATCAAATATGGAGGCACATTCAAATTCATGTTTATTTGGATGGTATATGCTTTTCACTAAATTTTTATAGGTATGTTAGCACACCTAATTATTTGTTTCCCTCATCTTATGTTGTTTCAAACTTCTTTATCTTTTTCAACAAAGGCTGGGCCAATGCCTGTTAGTTCCGATTTCATTTAGCGTATGAAATAAAAATAACATGCTTAGGACTTCCTTGAGAAGACAACAATCATGACAGAAGCCAATTGATCAATTAGTAGAACTTCTAAGAGTTTATTGCTCTTGGAAATAGCTACAGAAATATAGTTATATTTTTATTAAAATAAAAATGGAATGTTGGTAATGGATCTTAGGCAAGAATTGCAAGAGCTTTTTTTGGCACTAAGGTCGGGTTAGAAAAGAAAAAGATGCTACATCAAGAATATTACAAGGTAGTTAGAAAAAATTATAAATTTAGAACTTAAGCTTGACATATACACAAAGCCAGAAATTCTAATTCCATCCCAATCTGATTTCCGTATATGCATTGGTGATTTCTAGTGAGTTGAATTCTACTCTTTTGCACAACTTTTAGGAACATCACTTTATCCTTTAAGTTACATTTATTTTAGTGCTACCTACTCTTTAACTTTGGTTGCATGAGCATTAATCTATAACCCAAATATCTAATCAATCACAATAGCCTTTAGATTTTGGAGAATACTGTAAAGTGAATCAAACAATCATTTTGCAAAGCTAATAGATGCTCAGGTTGTAAACATCAGAAACTTCTATGAAGCAGTAGTAGAAAAATAGCGCCAGGTACCCGCCACAAGCAGCAGATCAAATTCAATCTGTTATAGACTAAACATTTAATGAGAAGACTTCCATGTCCAACAACCCCAAAAAAAAGCAGGTTTTCTCCTCAATGTAGATAAGACTAATTGCAGATCATGGTTTAGCATAATTCCTGTATGGCCTTGGTAGGGATTAATATTTTCCAGTTTGATAAACAACAGGGACATGCATGATTTTGCCCAGTCTAGTATGGGCAGCCAATCAGGATGTGGATTATGTGATTCCGCCTGGTTTGATCCTCTATAAGTTGCACCACTCAATAAAAATATGTTATATGGTAAGCCTACTTCTCAATACTAATACCTTTTTCCTTATTTTTTGAGAGGTGTCATAGCTATCTTGAAATTTTCATTTTCTTTTTCTTCTCTTCTCATTCTATCAGTCTCACTCTCCCCACCACCTTCACCTCCGCCCCCCTCACACTGACACCACCTCTACGGTTAGAACTTTGTATGATCATTACCTACCAGCTTGTATAGGTTATCTTTCTCCTCCCCTCTTGTCTCTCATCTCTTTCCTTTTGTATATTCTTGTTTCATATGCATCACAAAATAAGTTGATAGACCATTGCCTAGTATTGCCATAAAAGATAATCTATCATTGAAGTAGGATAATACCTTGATCAGAGTTGAGGAAAATAATTGTTCTCTCCAAGTATATGGGTCACAAAATTAGTTATCATAGTTTACAGTTGAATATGTAGAACAAATTCAATGAGGGTAAAACAGAAAAATAACAAACATTACAGAACTTAGAACTCAACCATGAACTACAACATAATAAATAAGATATGCATGTAAAGTTATTAAAACTAAGCCTTTCGTGAAATTATTGCAATTGCAAATGCATGATTAGTTTTGAAATTGCTCACCTGATGACGAAAAACAACATATGCCAGACCAAAAAATATTAGTATGAAAGGAAGTAAGAAGGGGGTGACGGTTGCATATACAAGGCCAAGTAAGAAATACAGCTGTATTTGAGGTTCAGATGTGGCAAACTCGATACTTCCTGGATCCATTGCCTCTTCCCTGTCCTTTTCGGTCTTTACCAAGAAAAAGTTTTTCAAGTGGTAGATTATTAATGGCTTCAACCTCAGAATCTCCCCAGCAATTCCAGCCCAACCATCAACCATGATATATGTAATGAAGAAGGTTGCTTTCATCGGAATAGATACACCTATTTTCTCTGGGATTCTGCGTAACCGGATCCATTTCAAAGCAGTTAGACTATAAAGGATTTAATGTCCAAAAAAAGATAAATACACAAGCTAGACCTGATGAATTATCATGGATACATGTACAGATTCTAAAAGTTAATTTTGCCAACCAAATTAATCTCAGGCACTTTCTGGATCACATTCAGTTTACATTTCTGAGGCACATTAACCATATGAGATCTGACGGTATAGTTCTCAGTAAAGAACATAAGTACACAAGCCATAAAAAAATATAATAGATAACATATGAACCCCTCTGCAATTCACTGACCATCTACACACAAAAAGAATATGAACACAAAATAATGTATTTTGGATAGAGAATATGCTTATGTAAAAGATCATTATAAATGATGAGTCAATTAATTAGGTTGTTGGTATATATGTCTAAGCTTATTAACATGCAAATCAAATTGTAAATTCACATCAAAAGCATTGCCATGAAACAAAGTGTATAAACCTAAAAAAATTTAATTCCCACAAACTTTAGTGAGTTGGCTTTCAAATAAAGGAAAGTGCAGAACATACTCATTTGCTGACTGATGAATAAAAGTATTTAATTGCTCAAATGCTGTTCCAGCAATTATGCTCCCTAAGAACACATTAACTAGTAAAAATAGGTAATATCTGGATGCAGATCTTCGCTGGAGAGCTGACAAGGATATAAATCCTTCAAACTTTGACATGATCATCAATATTGTTGGCAGCAATATAAGAAAGATCTTCAGAGCAATTCCAGGGAGAAAACCTTGGATGAATGACTTGATGACAGGTCTTTGCAATCATACAACAGCATGTCAGCAGATGGGAGGGGAAACCCGATGGAAGAATAAACAAATTAAACAGAAATTACACAATATGTAACTTCATAACAGTAGAGTCCACAACCATATCTAAAATTTCATAAAACAACTAGAAGCAATATAAAAATGATGAGCAGATGTCGGGCATAAAAAAGTGCAAGTATATTGGAGTTCATAAGTTTTGGTAAAATACAAGAAAAATCAGGTAGGAAAACAAGCACTGGTACCATACCAGCAAACTCAGATAAGAAAAACAACTGCTATGTGCCTGACCAGTATATACAAAATATTCCTTAAGCTCTTGGTGATTTCCCCCCGAATGGTCCAGAATACCGACCATATAAGTTCCCTTGTAACTTATTTTCAGCTGATAGGATCTCTTTCACACAATATTGGCTCCTTAAATTATAACATCAACTATATCATTATTACTCACACCTATTGTTACAATAGAATTCTTGCAAATAATCTAACACTGACAGCCTAGGGTCTGAGCTAGTATCTTTTATATTTTGAAGCTGATTTACTTGTAATACTAACTTTTGCTAAAAGAAAATGTTTTACAGAGAAATTTTTGGCTTAATGTAATGTAAGCCCACACATAAAAATTTATGGTTTAGGTACAATGGAGTCCAGAAATAAAGCTTACATGTTGAGATGTTCAGTAAACCTGTGAGATTTTTTCCATTTCTTATTTTCTTGAGAGGGAACGGTTACACCTCTCATCCAGTTTCATTTCTGGCTCCACGTTAATCATAGATGCATGCAGGAAGGACATGCAGTTAAACCAAGATATGCAATACCGTATCGTACCGGTGTTTCAAGGTTGGCTCGGTACGGTACGGTACCATGTACCGAGCGATACGCTAGGGCGGTACACCTAATTTAGGTGTAAAACCCTCCGAAAATATCTGAAAATAAAAAAAAAAGTTAGGATAGGGTTTTTAAGTTAAAAATAAATATAGTAATAGCATAAGTTTAGCAAAATCAATGTAAATTAGGTAAGAATAGTATCACATATCTTTTTCGGGCTTTGAAAAATATCTTGTGCAAGGTTCGTATTTCAGTCCATTACGGATTGTCCTTATGTAAATATTGAAATATCTACAGAAAAATCATTTGAATTGTTAGACTATTTTGTTACAATATAAACTCTAAAATTCAAATGAATTAAATAATCACATATGTAGATATACCTGATTGCTAACTCTACCACCAAAACGAACGACGGGCCTCCACGAGTGGTGGATCGGGATCCTCGATCGTATATATCTACATATCAATATGATATGTTTGTTGGACCCAATCATGAAATTGATCCCATGATATAGTGTATTGATACATTGTATGTCATTGATGCATCAATGTGGTGCTGATCATAGTCTGATCGTCATGAATCATATTTGTCCGAAGCAGCTCTTGAGACATATTGGTGAATGTCAAAGCTTCTACTTTCGCTATTGATCTACTGCTCTATATCATACTGTTGCTCAGAGAAGGATGACCAACTATCACCATACTGCTGTTGCCCGTATGATTCTCCATAATACTATGGCTATGAATACGATGAGCTTCTTTCTGTGTCTATATTATGTAGGCTCTGTCGCATCTGCTCAAATTCATCCACTGCCTTCCCCTTCCGCGCATAAACTTGAACAGTATATTATCGAGTTCCATGATCTGAATCTTGGGTGGCATGTGCAAAATATTGCTCCTCAGTCCATGCACCACCCTCAAGTTATGTAGGCGAGACCAACGACTGCTCGGCATCACTGCCATCATCCGTCGAGGCACTGTTGTCCGTGTTGCTGTCATGTCTCTAGACCGAGCAAGTTGCTGAATGTGATTGTGAAGGTGTCTCGTCGCCCGACTCGATTCTTTCCAATGATGCAACTGCCCTCCCCTTTGCCTTTGCACGTTGGGCGGACGACTATGACCATTGGGTGTCTGTAGTTCCTCGAGTAGTTTGGCTCGATGTTGTTTGACTCCTGCCAAGTTGTGTCGAGTGGTAACGGTCGAAATTTCAACCGTTACCGCCCGATATTACCCCGTATCGTCCGATATGGGGCGCTTTTAAACGTTCCGGCCGGTAGCGGGCAGTCCGCGTACTGGTATACCGTCGGACCGGTACATACTGCTCGTACCGGGCGGTACCATTCTAAATTGCATACCTTGAGTTAAACCTTGATTACTTTTTGTAATACAGCAGCAGAAACTACTAAGCATCTCTTCAGTCAATGTGCTTACACAAACTTGAATGGAGATGCACTATATCATGGCCTTACTGAAATGCCACCGGTCTCCATATGCCTTCTCTTCCAAAGGAATGGTCTGCTCACATAAATGAGCAGCAGAAGAGACAGATGACACAACAATATGTGATGGGAACGCAAGATAATGGGAAAGAACTAGAAAATAGGATCTCCAAGGTGAGTCACAACCCAAAACTTATTACATCTCCCAGAAGCTTTTCCTTTGTTTTTCATCTTTTTCTGATACAATCCTGAACCTTCTTTTGTCTGTTTTTATTTTGTATTCCTAAATAGAGCTTTTCATAAATCATGAATGACTGAAGTGTCCAATCCTTTTTTTCCAGAAAAAGTTGGAAGTTTTATTTCCACCCTAATAAAGTTACAAATACCAAAGTTTACAATACCGCATCATTACAGTTAAGTACATGTGATGTTTATCGGTCTGACAAGCAACTGGTACATAGAGCATAGTAAACCGGGCCATACATCTAGTACTGCACCTGTACCTAGCGGCACAGAGCTTGTACTGCCAAATACACTTAAGACAGGGCTGGTACCAATTGGTACAGGACCAGTACCACCCGGCAAAATGTGGTACAGGCTCTTACCAGATAGTCTCTTTTTTTCAGTTTTCTTAGACTTTTTACAAAACTTGGCATGCACTAGCATACCAACACTCGGTGTGAGTCCTAACTGATACAGTATCAGCACACAAAATTGTGTAACTTGACAAATACCACAAATAGCCCTTAGATCATTGGAATTGCTCATGCACATCCTCTTAGAATTCATAGGACATTATTCAATGCATGAAATAATATCATACACATATTAATGTGATAGCATTTAGCTTAGAGGTGTCTTTAGCTCATTCTGTGTGCAGTGCCACTCGCCTCCAATACCCATCTGCTCAGCTTAGAGGTATGTTTAGCTAATCACTTTGATGACCCAACCCAGCTATGAAACACAATACTGTAGCTTCTAGCTAGCATGGATATGATACGCAAAAGTTAACCTTAGCATACATAATAATAACTGCTGATAATTTGGCTTGAGTATTTTGGTTGCATTGGCATCCAAGTATGAGTTATTGTGCTTATAGGTCACCTAAGTCATGATGCTTTAGCTTTCTTCAAAATTATTCGATCATCATTTTTTTCTAAATGATTTATAAATCGATGGAAGTCACAGCAAAATATGTCATAAACCATGCTTGTTATTGCTTTTAAAACATGTCATGAAAAGATTTGTCTTATCAACTTCTGCACTATGTCTATAAACTTTTGGAATGATATGATCCCACACTGTCTAGTTAACATATGCCCCTGTATCGGTTGGCACAAACTAAAATTTGATCTAACCATACTTTTTGCACCAGCCCATTTCAGGTGGTCCAGTCCGGTCTATTAAAAAAGAAAAAAAAAGAAAAAAACTTAAAACCAGGGATCCCCTTCAGATACGCCTTCCTATAATTGCTCAACCCTATGCTCTTTTAAAGCAGACCAAGGCCATGTAAAGAGAGTTATAACAACACTGAAGGGGCAACAATCTGGATACAAGTAAGCTATACAATAAGATGTTAAATTTGCAATGAATCAAAATTATATTAAAGATAATTTCAAAATAATGAAATACAGTTGCCAAAGATATAAGTACCATGGAACCTTTAAGTTAAACAGTGAAGTATACTTACACTTCAATTAAGGGCTTCAAAAATGGAACCGCCTTCTCAATTCCCTCAATATTTGCCAGAGATTGTACAAATGTTATTGGAATCATAAAGAAGAAGGTAAGAAAGAAGAAGGCAACTGCCACAATCAACCGTCTTATTGTAATGGAAACGAAGGGAATCGCTAGATTCTGCCAATATACATCACGAGGTTCTGGGGCCCACTCAGTCAACCACAAGGTGGGGTTTCTACTTTGCTGTGTTTGCGCACAAACTGCTGCCCCCCATCGTGTTCGAAAAGAAACAAAAGCAGCTGGCATAATAAACTTAGGGTTTTTTATTATCTTTTCACGTTCTGCAGCTTCCTGAAAATGTAATTGACAAAAGAACAGGAAACTAAATTAAGTAAGAAACAAAAAGGAAGCTTTCCTAACTGTACATTTACAAAGTAGAATCTAACACTAAGGATCCCTTTCATAGTCAAATCTACTGATCTAGCACTAGGGAACACTTTCTTAGGGTTTAGACCATTTTTAAGCTGTTAATTTTAGAAGTCAACAAACATCTAAATCATACTCCTTCCCCAATATCCATAACATGAATATACAAAGAACACCTAAAAGATTAATCAATTCCAAACCCTAAACTACACATGAAATAGTATCAGCATGATAAAGTGTTAATAGGATATAGAATCGTAAAAAAACATTTGTGATGTCTAATCAATAAGATATATATATAATTGATTTGATTCTTTGAGAATGGCATATGAAGACAGTTAATCACCATTATTAAAAGATAACATCAAGCTTTCTACCTCATTTTTGGGGAAGTTTCAACTTCAAATTCATAGAGTGACAATTTTTTCCAGGGAAATCAATTATCAACATATTAGAGATTTATATAGAGTTTGATAGACTATAATGATTTGTTTTGGTACATTGGTTACACACAATTACATAAACTGGCAAGTCAGAAAAAACCAAGATAGCAAAAATGTATTAAATTAGAATATATGAAGCATGAATATGCTTCTTGCTTCTATATTGTAATTGTGTCAAACACTGATTCTTGTCAGACACCGCCCAACATGTCAGATACTTAAAACCAATTCAATATCTGCATCATCTACATGTGATACATTTATATTTAGTATTGTTGTAGGACACATCATCCAAGGCCACATGACATTATGTATGCAACTTAATTTTTGAATTACTCTCGCTGAGTATCTAATTGATATTTTTCATATGAAATTGGTGAATGGTTAATATGTAATTTTTATTAATGCTAATCATAAATTGTACAAAATAAGTTCTCACAAATAAAACTATTACTAGAATATTTAAACTACATAATTACTAATTTCCATGTCTATGGCATGCCATGTCGTGTTTTTTCTAATAAATTGTAGTATCGACATGTCTGGTTGTATGTTGCTTGATAGATTATTGAATCAATCTAATGATTATTCGGGAGACAAGTGACCACAGGTAGTTACATAATTCTATATCTACTCTCTCTGTGCAGCAGGTGCAGTAGCAGCACAGCAGTGACAAATGGTACGGTGACAATGGTACAGGTGAGTACCACATATTGTCTGATGCATTTTGTGGTATGTAGCGTATGTCAACACACAGACAAGGGCCTCAACATGCATATCAAAAAACATTGGACCAGAGGCACCAACAAAGAGAAGTATATGGAGCTATGGAAAGGTGAGCAATCATGATAAAAAAAATGAACTAGTACTAAATGCAAATTAATTCGAGACAATGTCCATTTAATTGTCAACAAATAAATATTGAACTTGAATAAAATTTCTGTATCATATCTCAACTTAAGTATGGAAATCAACCAGTTCCAGGGAAGTGAGATGCAAGCAACCAGATAATTCAAAACTATGCAAGTTTGTATTATTTCATTAACTAAAATGAGAAAAATAATTAGTGATAAATAAGCATACCATTTGTTAACCACAGATTCTGCATCATATAATTAATTATTAGATTTAAAATTCCAAATATCAGTACTTACTTCTTCAGAGAGTTTATTAACCTTAGATGTGTAAAAATCAATTGCGTCCACCTTGTCACCACACAGTCCCAGAAAACCAGTCTGTTAACAACAAAATACAAACTCATTAGTCATTACTCGACCAGAGGATAGATAAAATAAGAACAATTAAAAAGAACATATTATAGAAAAAGAATGTCATTATCTTTCTAGATAACCTTTCGAGTAGGTCTTTTTGATGGATTGCGATCAAATTTTAATTGGTAGTAGTCAAGCCAGTTCTCCATCTGTTTCTTCTCTTCAACCAGCTTAGCAAGAGTGTTAGCATTATACACAACCTAAACAGCATGTAAAAATCAGTTACAAATATTTCGAAAAAATATTTAATGATATAAGGGTTACATATAGTTCTCTAAGACAATAATATTGTAAAATGTATCCAAAGTAGTTTCTCTTTTGAAAATAATTTCATCCTAGCACTTCTTAGTGTTTACACTTTACAATACACTGACTGATTTTAATTTCTAATCAACATCATGAACCAAATATGAACATTCACTATTTTTAAGTGCCACATTCTTGTTGGAATGATATACTTTTAGGGGAATAACATAAATTCCCAATCAAGTGTCAAAAACTTACACAGGTTCACATGAATCATTAGTATATCATCATTCATATATGCAATCTCCCCTGACTTGCCAGACCCTTATTTTCCTTTTTCAGAGACAAAGGACAGGCATTACAGCTATTCAACTCATTTCATTAAGCAAATGAAAGAGATTAAAGGGAAGATATGAAGAATAACAAAAGCCAAAAGAGATGAAGCTACATTAGGAAAAAGGAACATGCAGATCTCTGGAAAAGGAAAATAAGAGTTAGAATTAAACAAACCTTTATGTGCAACAAAAACTCTCAAAGTGAAATAACATTAAAAAAAGTCTAATCTTCCCTTCTAAAGAAAAAGATTATCTACTCCTTTCCAGTATCTTTTCCCCAGAAAAACATGCAAAATAGGTATGTGTCGCGTGTCATGTCCATAAGTAAAACATGTATAGATACATGCCCAGCATATGCACAAGGTTAGCAGTAATATGCATGCAGCAATTAAAGACTTGTGGTTGAAGATAATAATCGATAATAAATGAATCACAACTGAAGCGGCTTCTGAATTGGATTTACTACTGCAACTCTAAGGACTGGTAATATGACACCATTCTGTTGATATATATCTTAAAGCATCATAACGATGCATATTTTGCTATTATAAAAGTGTATAAACAGCACCTAAATGGCACTAGAAAAATAATCAATGACATTATTTAAAGCTATATCCTTCATAATGATGATGCTATGCTAGTGCACATCCGCAATTACTGAAGTAATCAATGACAAAATAAATACCTGATGAGTTAAATAGTGATCACGATGATTAACGAGGAAAAAATGTTCAACGAGCTCGCTTACTGACTCATCAGGATCAGGTGGCACATTTCGGACGATGACCTGAAGAGAATGTATCATGAGCAAATTTCCAAACAAGAAAATAAAACTAGGCACCCATAGAATTCAATACAATGAAAATCATCAGTTTATAGGGTACCAACAGAATCAATCTCATAAAAACATATAGTTTCATTTGATGTTAGTAACCACCATCCTATCAGATATTGATGCTTTCACATGACCATACATAGGCCAAGTTCATGTACAGATATGTATCCTCGTGCATCTAGATTGTAAACTGTCCTGTGTGCATAAACTGCAAAATTAAACAGTAGCACAAACCCATATAGCATTCACTAGATTAAATTCATCACCATCCCAAATTAAGATATTAGTGTAGCAGGTCTGGCATTTATATGATGAACATGGAAATTAAATTAACTGATGTGTTCATTATCTCTAGCTCCATACCAATTTAGCATTGACAACACTATGATACCAACGGCCAATCACAACAAGTATGATACATTCATTCAACCGCTTATCATTAGCGTGCTAGAAAATTCTTGTGGCAAAAGCCTGCTGATTTTAATGAGACATTAGACTAGTTTTTAGAAAGTCCTTATTTGAGGTCAAAAAATTCAGATAATAAACGTTCCCTTAAATCTCTCCTGAAAGCACAGGTTTGGAGTTACACCCAGGATTGATCAACTACAATGAAATCGACTCATTTGCATGATATGAATTAGATTATAAAATCACTTACAGTAATTCTGGGTTTTGGGTGATCATGCCTGCTCAAGAGTTTAGTTTCAGTTTCAGCAGAACCAACAGAAGAAATACCACCTCCTTTTGAAACTGATATTTTGCTATCATTCTGAGGTTTTATCCCTAGCAAATTCTTTTTAATTTTTTCTGTGGATAAGACTTTAAAAGAATATAAACATACTAAGCAATTATAAAGGAAACCAAATAAGAGAGAATACATTATTGAGGATAGTTAAAAAATAAAAGCTAATTATGCTTAAATGCTTTTAGATCACACTAAGTTTTAAAGTTCTAGATATTATGATTTTTATAAAAGGTGTCATAAACAACTAAATACAAATCATCAATTATCCATCACTAGGTATTCTAATATCCGATGCACTAATACAGAGTGATGCATAATATAAGAAGAAACATCAGAGGTATCCAGTTGCATACTTAGGTGCCAGAGTACTGTATCCATGATATAATATAATAAACTAGCAATCTACTTCTTGGTAAAAAAAATATGGAGTTAACATCATTAAAAAAGCAGTGACAAGAAAAATTATATTAGAAGTATAAGCACTATAGATAAAGAATTTTAAAGTCCGGATTAACTATTTAATTTTAAAATGACAAAAATAATTCTCTTTCCAAGTACTACTTTTACTTCATTTGACATCGACAATACAGAACCATTCACGAAAGGAATGAGACAATCTACGCTAACAGTGTAAATATCGTTATAAGTGTCAAAACAAGCAAACTGAAGAACTGAGTATTTCAGTAACCACAATTGAGAACTGCAAAACTAGAAATGATTAACACAAAAAGGATTATAGGGGTATTCCCATTTATTACAACTAAAATGTCAAAAGAGAAAATAATTATAATTTACTTTAAATTCAAAAGTGAATCTCAAAACTTAAGAGAATTGTTATAGGTGGTATGCTAACAAATTCAGAATATCTCAAATGAGCTTACAGTGAACTGATCAGGACGGCGTTTCACTGTTGCCAGAAAATGTAACCTCATTGACGCAATTGTTCCATACTCCTTACGCAACACATAACAGGTCCAAAAGGTAAAGACATATGCCATAACCAAATGGACCCAAAACCTGTCACAAATACAAGCACATTATAGGCAAGGATATAAGAACCCAGAGGGTGGAAAACAACAGAACTGACAGGTACCAATCATTGCCCAAATCTGTGGTACATGCTTCAAGAAATGAAAAGATATACACATGTTCAATGCTTTCCAAAAAACAAAATTGAGCCAAGAGCAAAAAGTATCAAACTGAGAGAAGCTAAACCTGTTAAACAACCATTTATAAACCTTTTTATCATAGTACTTCCTTCATATCATTGTGATTATTGATATATTAAGTACAAATTTTATTTGCTTATATCCAGCATTAGATGTAGAGAATGACATACTTTTAAACAGCAGTCAGATGAAGAACAAGCACATGCCAGGAAATTGAATTAGCAACAAGTATGTTGATGAAATTCTAACTTCACCTCTGTGATCGTGCTGGAATATTTGATATGGATAGCTTGTCTATATCACTGTACTGTAAGTTGTTTGAATCATTTAGAGTGCCATTAGTCCAGTTCACAGGTACAAGAACCGAGAATGCCAGTATGGTGATGGGAATAAATATTTTAAGCCTGCAAGTCAAAAGGAATAAATATTACAAGGTTTACACAGAACAACTACAAAAACTGAAAGTTTGAAACATAGAAAAGAAAACAGTGAATTTCCGTTCCATCTGGTATGTGGCTGCATATGCAGCTTTCTTTTTCCTCCTAATACTATAAATGTGTCCTGAGTATAAATATTTCTTTGGACAAATATTTGCACATTTCTCTTCATAGAGACATAGAGTAAGCTCTTAAATGAGTACAAACAGCATTTGATACATTCTTTGCCTGACACTCACTCATTCTTATAACTTAATTAGTGATATGTTTCTCAGTAGTCCTGCCATCATAATATTTGAATATTTAAATGTGAGCCACAAATGTGTTCATACATTGCCACGCACAAGCATCCTCAACCAAGATATCATGCGGACATGCCAACATTTCAGAGCATTTTTATCCTTACCCTTCCTCGAAAAATGGACCTCTTAAGCCTAATGGTAACTAAAGAAAATGGACATAATTATGAAAGTTTGAAAAAAAAAAAAAAAAAAATGGTAACTTCTCTTAATGAAATGAGTTGGATATACTTGGCCTTTCTCTTGAGAAAAAAGATGCCGAACTTCAACAATATGTATTCTAGATCAAGGATTGAAATATTGTATCGTACCGGAGTTTCGACATTCGTTCGGTATGATACGATACTGTATACCGAGCAGTATACCGTTCGGTATACCACTCAGTATGATCCGGTCCGTCAGCTGACTGGTACACGGACTGCCCATTACCAGACGGAACGGAATATATATATATATTAATATATATAAATATTTATATATATATATTTTTATAAAAGGCGACGTCGCCTTTTCCTTCTCCCCCCCGAGGCGACATCGCGTTTTATAAAAATATTTATATATAAAAAAATATATATATTAATATATATATATATTCCGTCCGATAACGGGTGGTCCATGTACCAGTTAGCTGATGGACCAGTACGTACTGCCCGATACGAGCGGTATTATTCGAAACTGTATACCTTGTTCTAGATAACTTCTTTGAGGACTTGCATAACACATGTCTCAAGTCATGCCATAACAGTCATGTGCCTTAATTGAAGTGAGGCGCATAATGACCTTATTGCATCTCACACCTAGGCCACCTTAAGTTGTAGTTAATTTTTTGTAATTTTTGCCTACAACTTCAAAATGAAAAGGCAAATCTATTAAGAGAACCATGCAAGAAACTATATGAGATTCCTGAACATGAGGGGCATACATGCCCTCTTCATTTAAGAATTTGCATATGCAAAAATATGTACATATGAAGGAAATGAGGATATTTTCCTAGATTGCTTTTTGCAGCTTCAGTTTTTCTATCCACCTATTTAGATGATAAACTAAAGTAGATGATCAAGCTCAATTTGATAAATAATACTTCCATAATTCCATCTTCATAACATTTGATTGTTCTTCCCGTGTGTCACCTGGTCAAGTGTTGCATTATCTTATCATATGTGACTAAAAGTTCAAAGAAGTAAAATTCCCTCAATAAGCGATGTGATATAAATGAAAAGCAACAAGCTAAATGATGAACAAATATATGAACACAATTCTGAAACATAAGTAGCATACCCAATCAAGTATATCCGCAAGAAAACAGCAGAATCAAGTCCAGCATGGTCTATTAGCTCTGGTTCAGGCATTTTGAGGGCAGCCGGCATCCATTCCAGAAATTTCAAGTATGACCTCAGATTTAAATTGACAAACTTGTGTACAAATGTCCCGGAACGGGTTGGACTGCTTCTTATACCTTTAAGATACCACTTTGAAAAGTAAACCCTGTCATTTATTGGTTGGAGCCTTAAAACAGCAAATGCCACGAGGAAAGCTAAGGCACTCAGAAAGTTAATGGCTGCTGAAAGTCCAATATCACTAATTGAAGCCATTGCTGCCTCCTACAAGACCAATTTCCCTGTAAATGTGCACCATTTAAACACACATCAAAGGAAGAAAATTGCATGACCCAACGAAAAAGCATGAATGGGATTTGAAGAAAGCACTTAAATCACAGAAAAAAAATCAAATGATCAGGTGGAATCAGCTAAGAACTATTCTGTTGTTTTTCTACATCTAAAGAAAGAACAACCTATATTATATTCAATATAAAAGCTGAATTTCTAACAAAAGACAAACTAAGTTTGAAAGATTTAGCACAGCCAGATTCTGCTTGTAACTGATATTATCAAGGAAACAATTTGTACTTTGGATTAGATAGAGAACCATATAATCAGCTGGAAGTGAGGAATATTTGCATCATACAATCCACGAAGCATCTGGAGAAAAAGAAAGAGAACCTAAAATGCAGCGGATTACATATGCAAGAAATGTTGTAGCAGGAACAGAAAAAACATGAAAAAAGTAAGGAGAGCTAAATGCGAAAACTGGCTTGACCAATGCAACTAATGCTTAGTGTCGAATTTGTGCAAGAAAAGTTCGTTGTGTAATCTCATCTTGCAAGAAAGCATACATCAATATCTTTCACCTAACATTATAGAACTTTGATAAACTAAACCTACAATATTCAGAATCATATGGAGGTCTTCAAAGATCCTATTGTATGCTACTTACGAAATATTCGTCTAATGATCCAAACATTCTGCGCTAGGAAGCGGGCGCAGGTGGCGCTCCCAAACACTTCACTAGACGCAGAAGGAAATCTACCATACCAAGCAAGATCACCAAGAAAACAAACATATGTAATCAAGAAACACTCTGCCTTTTCTCCTTCTTTCCTCAGTTCTGACAAGAGAAACAAAAAGGAAATCTTTCTTTCTCTCACATCCATCGCGACAAAGCACAAGAAAACAAGGCCGCCTACCGAGAGACCAACGAGATACAAGGATTCCTCTTATCCCCTTCCAATACAACCCCGATCTCGCCTTCTCCGACGACAAATCATCCTCCGACGACCATGGATCGCGAGAACTCCATATCCTCAGAGCATCGAGAAGCAAGGCGAGAGCGAGAACAGCAGGAGGAGAGGGGAGTCGAAATCCTCTGCGAGTTTGGGAAAGCGAAGGTAGCAGAGGGGGCCGAGGAGAGAGTGCGAGAGAGGAGTTGGTGGCAACGAGGATCAGCAACTGAAACGAGGGAGCGCTTTAACGACGCCGTCAACAAGTGTGGGAACGCCACTTTCCACTGAAAGAACCGTCAAGGAGCCGTTAGGATCATTAATTATTGTTATTATTAGTAGATTCAATTAACACAGTCAACAGTTACTTTTTCGTAATCCTAATAATAATTGCAGACGGTGCCATCTGCTTTGTTTATTGGGTCCGCAATCTCCGAGCCACAACCTTCGCACCCAACCTTCGACCTGTATGTCGGCACCGATGATGTGATCTCCAAAGCAAGTGTTGTCGGTAAAGAGATAATGAGGGGTTTCTTATATATATATATATATATTAGCATTAAAATATATATATATATATTAGCATTAAAATTACTTAATTTAATTCTTACTATGCTTACCATCATAGCCTTTAGTAGACGATCGAGTAACAAAAAATAATTAGAAATTTTATCCATCCAAATTGATTAGTATCCAAGGAGGATAAGAAGTTCTATAAATACAAGGTGAGGAGGAGAGAAAAATAATAATAAGCATTTGTAAGATTTTATCTAATAGATCTAAAGAGGTCCATACAAAAGATAATCTTTTATGTCCTTATGTTTGGTTATCTTTATATAGCATAAGATCTGAATTTTTCGTAGATAAAAAATGTCCAACCACATAAATCTTGTGTCGGTTTTCTAAAAGTAAATATATATTAATTTTAGAGGACAAATATAAAAATCTAGAACTAGAGAACATATAAAAGAATTAGAAGCATTTGAGGATAATAAAAAATATTAATTTTAAAAAATTATTATTTTTGGGTATTTTTTTTCATGTTAATTCAAACATAATTGTGCCAAACCAAAGATAAAGAAAAACATCAACAAGATGTTTTGATCATAGGCATTGGTACTACAATTTTGGCAAAATGATAGCCATATCCATATCCATTAGTTGATCCCAATTATCCACACCATATATACAATTTTATGCTTGCTTGTTTTAGCAATGTAACTTTTTCCCACTTTGGTCCTTATCAACAAGGCTGTGCACTTTGTCCTAATTTTTATTGTTATTTTATGACAATTCTTCTCATATTATCATATGAACCCTTTTAATAGTGGATGACACAAAAACAACTTTGAATAGAATTAATAAAAGAACATGACAAAAATAGACATCCTCTTATAGTTCAAGTGTAATAGACATCCTCTTATAGTTCACAAAAATTCATAAAAAAACCTCATCCCCACAAAATTTGATCATATCAACTTTCAAAATGTTTGTATAATATTTTCAAAGTTTAGAAAATAAAATTTTAAAATCCTGACGACGAACGGATACGATACACTATCATCACACTAATATTTTAGATATAATATAAAATATTTTACTACTTATAAAAAAAATCCTTAAAAATGATGGATATATTTATCTGTTGAGATGGATATGTAAAGTTATTAAAAATAAAAAAAAATATTTTTTAAAGATTTTATAATTTTATTATTGTGATATATTATTTGTCCAAAAAAAAAATACATATTAATCCACATCTTATCTTGTGTTTGCTGAACCTAAACGAACTACTAGTGAGAAGGAAAGCCTTTGCTACGTGTCTTTGCAAGTTCGAACGTCCTAATCGTCGTTCTTAGCAGTATAGAAACGTTTACTAGTCATGGCAGGAGCAGCAGTCTCCTTCTCAACAAAGGAGCTGAGAGAGAGAGAGAGAGAGAGAGAGCAGCGGCAGAAGAAGAAAACTGATATACCTTTCAGCTCAGACTGTCGGCCGGGGGTTGTGGAAAACGAGTGAAGGCCGCGTGTGCACGTCAACTTTCTCCCGCTGCTTTCGTTATCTCTCTCTCTCCGTCGATCTCTATCACCGTCGCTGCTACCATAACTGTGCCTCCCTTTGTCCTGAGACTCGAATTCTGTGGCCGCGGTGCGCTGGTGGCCCGGGGGTCGATGAACAGCGACTAAACGACGCTGCCGCTGTTTCTCTTATTATCTCCCTCACTCTATCGCTGCTGCTGTCGTTCCGTACGTGCGATGGAGTCGGGTTCGGCCGGCTGCGGTGGGCTGGTCGCAGTCGGGAGGTTGACGACGAGCGACGGGGAGCCGCCGTTAGGGAATCGGAGGTGCGGCGTTTATGGCTAGGGCGAGAGCAACGTGGTCACCACCCATTTGTGGGTCCCACATTGGCGGTTCATTTACGACCGCTTATAATTGCTCTTTAAATCACTTGGATAATTCGGATATATTAATTTACGTTGTTTTTTCTCCCCAGAATAAATAAAAAAAAAAGAAAAAGAAGAAAAACTCATCCTTCTTATTCACACCTACGAAGGGCTTATTTAGTTTAGCTGATGACTTGTCGAAAGGTCTAAGCTTGAATACTTCATCCTTCCTACAATAAATATTAATAATAATAATAATAATAGTAATAATAATAATAATAATAATAATAATAATAATAATACCTACGACTTACAAAATTAAAGGTACAGGAGATGACCACTATATTAACGGCATCTCAAATCAATTGGCCCACAACACGAGAACTAATAATATGAGTTTGCGTCAAGCATACGTTGTTATCCTTCATTTAATGCATTGCTGCATGGGTGTTCTTTTGGCAGCATCTGAATGCTATCAGGCAAAGAAGGCAAGAGATGAAATTTTACTGGTAAAAAATGAGTTCAAATGTTATTCTTATCTTTATACATGATGATGACACAATAATAATGGCTAAAGCTAAAGCCAAGACTCATTGCATTTAGTCTTGAAAATATAATCAAATCATGATAGTCACAAGCAGAATTTGCTGCTACAAGAAGCAAATTGTAAGCGCATCTCTATTTGGATGTCTCCCATGTATACAATTAGTGCAGAAGAAAAGAGAACTTTCACATCCTTCTCTGTGATCCAGTTTTGTAAGTAAATAGATATATACAAAATGGACAACGAATCGTGCGAGCATCACTACTGACTAGACTCAAAACTTGCTGATAGGGATGGGCATAATAATATCATCTGCAAAGCACCTCTTAGTCAACAACAAAGCATCTCAATTGGCAAATTGGACAGGAACAAAAACTTCAATTCCATGCCAGCTATATATATCACACACATTTCATGGAACCTAATTATTACTAATTTGATTTCTCCTACCATCCAGGCAATTCTCCTCGGTAAAAACACAGAAAACAAGCAACATGCTTAATCAAAAAAATAAAAAGAAGCATGAGAAAGTAGGAATATACGGACATCATTTCTTGAGCTAGATCAGATGCTGATTCCCAAAAGGATTGTTCTGTTGGTGAGGATTGCTGGCTGGGAAGGCTCCAAACCCATTGCCGCCAAAGGGATTCGATGCAGCCCCCATGGTGACATGCTGCTGATAGACGGGCTGAGCAAATGGGTTGGATTGCATGAACATGGACATCTGTTGCTGCTGCTGAGCCATGGCTGCCATTTGAACAGCTGGCGGAGCAGCAACTTGGTTTGACACAGTGAAGGGATCAGCTGCCATGAATGGATTTGGAGGAGGTGCTCCATAATACTGCTGCTGCTGCTGCTGTTGTCTGTATGCTGCTTCATCATATAGGCTATCCAAAGTGAGCTTGTCAAACCCACCAGCCTGGAACCAATAATAAATGAATTGTCATGCATAGATAAATTATATATATATATATATATATATATATATATACATATATATATATATATATAATTTGTCTCTGGTGCTAGTGTTGTTCGGTTATGTGTGAATAATCAAAGTCTAAACATCCAACTGTTTAAAATTTGATATCATAAATATCTAGGTAGTTTGCACAATTACATACATCATAATTCCAAGGATGAGTTTTTTGCACAATCAAGATGTGTATATATATATATATATATATATATATATATACATATATATATATATATATAATTTGTCTCTGGTGCTAGTGTTGTTCGGTTATGTGTGAATAATCAAAGTCTAAACATCCAACTGTTTAAAATTTGATATCATAAATATCTAGGTAGTTTGCACAATTACATACATCATAATTCCAAGGATGAGTTTTTTGCACAATCAAGATGTGTCCAATTGCACAACACCACAACCATTGCATGGATATATGATTTCAACATCGTAACAAACAGTGAGAAATCAGATATTTCAACATTATCATCTGATTTGAAATCTGGCCATTGCAAAGCTACATAGACAAAGTATAACAAGGCAAAGCACATTATTAACCTATTACCATAGTTATTATTAGAATATAATTTGCATGCAGTCCACAAACCAGATTTGCCTGTTTGAGTTGAGCCAACAACAAACAAGAACAATGGCATTTGCTAGCTGACTTGATTTCGGCAGTCAAGGTGTGAGCCAATTCCATCTGTATTTATCCAACTAGCTAGGGATCTGATCAAAAGCTAGTTTCCTGGAGTTTCAACAAGAGTCTGAATTCAATTCATTCTTTGAAATTTCAATCTTTGTGCACACAGATCTATGGATATATATTCCTTTTGCAATATAAACTTCCCATTCACAACTTTCTGATTTCCTCGAAGAAATCAATGCTAATCATTCTTCCCTTTTACGCTCCTTATTATTCACCTACAAAACAAGATGCTTGTTGTTTCCTGTTTGCTTTAACAAACTCTTACGAACCATAACTCCCAACTTCAACTCTCTACTAAAAAAATTGACCCACTTGATTCCCATTGTTGATGGGAATAAGAGTACTTTTCAAGGCAGGATAGTGCCCTCCAGAGGGAGAAAGGGAATACTTTACTAATGCTTAAAAGTTCAAATAAAATATCAAGTCTCAAAAACTAATGCACAAAGGCGTACAATCACAATTTAGAAGAACCTACATACCCTCAATTTAAGGCCGTTGTTCCCTCTCAATTGCTGCTAGCCAACTTTCCTCTTGTGAGATTTTGGTGTCTGATTGCCCGTAAGCGTTGGGATGCCATGCCAAGGCTTGGAGGCCCTCAGCCAGGGCTAGCAGTAGGCATCCTAACAATCCTAATAGAGCTTCAAATTCCCTCTCCTTGATTAAGCGTTTTAAGCCCATGTTGACCTTCCTTGTACAAGCTCTAAGTGTCTTATGACCCAATCCAAACCACTTAGATGGCTGAATTCCTGCTAGAGATAGAATTGAGCCCTATTATAGCTGATGTAGGAGACCATTTTGACCACCAAAGACCCTTTCAGGACTGTCCTATTCAGCCCTCACTCATTCACGGTCAAACAAGGCCTCTGAAACCGCTGGTGTGTCATATATGGCTGCCCAAAGACCCTCATGTGGCTCCCAGCCAAGAGTCCCATAAGCATGGCCAATCTTGTATAGGCCTGGTGCTGGCCCGTGGTGAGAGCATTGCACAGGGCTTTGCAAGCAACAGCCTATTTAAGTCTACAATTGAATGCAGAAGATTAAGCATAATCCAGGGTGGTCCAGTGTCAAGTTGCATTATAATAATCTTATGATCTCTTAGGTCCATTCCATCTAATTCCAATACACCTTCATACATCCACATCAATTAATCTCCAAAGACTTGATATATCTTAAATTAATAGGACTTTTGAGAATTGAGACATGATCTGATGGTTCAGAAGGATGTGACTAATCAGTAAAGACATTCAAAATGTTATGACTGATGGACTCCCAAAGCTTTGTAGAAGAGAAGAGGGATGTAGATGGTGAAACATGGAGAAAATAAATCCAAGTTGATAACTAGTAATGCAATAACATAACCCTCTGCCTAAACCGACTAAGCTCATCCTAGTGCAGTTATGTACATTAAGACTGAAACCTTATAATGGGATTTAGTGATTGATGTGCAGAAATGGAAACATAGAAGAGAACTAGACACATACTGAGTTTATTATAGTATAATTGACTTGGATGGATATCAGCTCATTATGATAAATGATCTGGGCTAATATGCAACAGATGGATCTAAAATAAAATCTCAGATACACCGGATGAAGAAAGGCTAGTTCGTAACCTTAGGCTAGCACATAAACAAACGTTAAAAGAAATAGCTGGTGAACATCATACAAGTTGAGTATTTGAGTCACATTTATTCATATGTTATCACTATACCTGTCAAATGTCATGCCTTGCAGACCCATGCCATATGAATGTCTACAAACAAGAAATCTAAATGTGCTATTATGTAATACAAGGCAGTAGAAGATTCAGTTACAATCACTAGGTGGTCAACAATATCTGGCAGAGATGTTTTTAACTATCACAGCTTTGAGATTTAAGCTCAATCTAAATTCATTATGGTTTGGTAGAGAAAATTTTAAGATTATTTTCCCATTTATTACATCTGTTTATTTGTTGTCATATATTCTATCGTTATCCTAATAAATCATGTGAAACATGTTAAATTTAACCACAATATCTGCAATCTTGACATATAAGTTCGGGACTATACTATTCACACCAAACAATTCAAAGTAAAGAAGTCTTCCTAACACATAGAAAGCAAAACCACAAATATTAGATATGAAAAGAGCTATTATATCTCAAAGGGGAAAAACTAACCAATTTGCTTTCAACAACGGTTGCATTGTTGCTGCTTGGAGTAGTCACCAGGGCAAGTTCCCACCCTGTTGGATCGAATTCTTTATCTTGAACGGTACTGGAATCTGTAGCAAAACCTGCAGGTAGTAACAGTTTGTTCACCGTTAATCTCAATACAAACACTAACATGAAAAAATCTATATAAAATAAGTTTTTAAGGTAGATCGCTGAACATACTAACTGGAACAATGGCTAGTGCCATTGCATTAGTTTCTTCTATTGCTGCTACATTTGAATTTGTTTCATTAAGTCCCTGTACACCAAGAAGAGATTAATACATGAAGTGGGAACAAGTGAAGCCAAATAAATACTCATAAAATACTTACAAGAAGATCCCCAGTGTCTGAACTATCAGCCTTAAGAGTTGGAGTAGAAGATACAACTTCGGTGGTGGATGGTACTGGCTTTGGTTCATCAAGGGGTGGTTTTTCTTCCTCAACAGTAGTAGGGACTGCCTCTACTTTGTATGTCAGAAGGAGTCTTTCTGGGAATTCCTGATCCAATATTAAGAGTCAGCAATTACTTCTATAAGTAGACACACCAAAAATAACACCACATAACTGGTGCATAACAGATATACAAAATGAAACTAAAATGTACTTGCCAAAGTTCATTAATTAACAGGAATCAAGACAATATTAGTCAAAAGACTGAAGTCTGAACAGTTATAGATTCACATGTTATTTTAGCAGAACCTGAAGGACCAACAAGAACTTACATAAAAGTCAGAAGTTAGCCTGAATAAAAAATGGAATCACTAAAATTGAACAACCAACAAGAACTGTTGTTTTGTAAGCCCACCAGTTTTCCCTTCTCAATTCTGCATTCTAAATGATTTTTTTTAAACAACATATATTTTCAATTCTCGTGAGTGTAAAGCCTCAAATAAAGTTTCCCTTTCCTTCCTTTTCAGCAACAAATATTAAAAGAACCATTCCATCATCTTTGTTAAGGTCATCATTCTGAGGCTCCAGCAAAGATTTTAATTTTCCTACTAACACTTCTGCTCATAAACAAGCAATACACAGCCTGGCATTGACAAAGAGTCAAAGATATTATGGAAACTTCCAAAACATCACATAATCCAAATCTTCTATAAGTAGAAAAGAAGATGGAATTCATTCAAAAGTAACCAAACTAATGGTAGAATCATCTTAATATTCTAAATTGAAATAGAAAACACTGAAATTAAGTACTTAAATGCACTGAATCTTATATCTGATTAGAGACCATCTTTCATCAATAACATATGACTAACTAGTCAATAGAATTATCATTATGATGTCGAGTTCCTGATTTTACTTGCCATGGCATGCCAAGTGCCAGCCTACTGCCATTATTTTTTTATTAGTGTCTTTTATTTAAAGTTAAATATAAAATATCAAGACAAAGATCATTTCTAAGCATATATAACTACTTTTTCTTTTTCCTTTTTCCCATTTTAGTTTTTTGAGTTTTACAATTTGTATTTCTGAATTACCTTCTACGGCAATCTCAATTCTCATCAACCCAATTAGGTTAATCCCAGTTTTCCCTACCCAATCCTGTATATCCTACACAACTTGCGCCTGGAAACATGGACATTTCATTGGATAGGAAAATCCAGTAATGCTTGCAATTTACACATTATAGTAACTGCAACATACAAGGAATAATAAATTCACGCTTTTCAAAAAGTACAAAAAACCAAAATATATGTGACATGGTGTGTGAAGCATTCACAAAAAAATCAAAATGTGGAAGAATCAAGAAATTCAACCTTAATAAAATAAATAACACCAATCTGTAAATCAACAAATAAGGTTGAGATTGAAATAAACAATTATATTTTGTCAATTATTACCAATGGCTCTCTGGAGACAGATACCACTCGTGGAGCTTCTCTGATATATTCTTCCATAGTGGCGAGAAAAGATTGCGGAGGCTAGAGAAAAAAAAAAGTAAAGTTTCAACTTACCCACATTGTCAATTTAAGAAAGTTATACACATCTAGAACAATCAAGTGCTTTTGCTATACCTCTCTCAAGTTTGGAAACTGGAAATTTCTAGCAAGTTCCAATCCACGACAAACTTCATAAAATTCAGAAAGACTCGTTGCCTGAAAGAAAAGGCTTTTACTTGAAGATCCAATTAACAAATACTTTCTTGAGCATGACCACCAAAAAACAACCAAATAAGAATATGCAATTACAAACAAAAATCAGGTTATTTAAAATATGAGAGCTGATACCTGTTGGCCAGCTCTTCTGTAGATTTCAAGGGCCTTAATCGCTTCATGCCTTGGCATATCGAAGAACTGAAATACAGAGAAAACTAGGATTCTATGAGAAAAGTCAAACTACATGCATGTTTATCCATTTTTTCAAAGCAAACTTTTCCTTCATCAAGGAGTGAAGATTAGAACAAATAAATAAGATATACCTTATCAACAAGATTAATGATACCATCATTAATAGCACAATAAATTTTGAAGCTCTCTTTCAGTACCTGTCAAGTAAGACAAAAAAAAGTTGGATAAGATATAAGAAAAGACATCTCCAAGATTTACACAGAAACACAAAGTATACATTAAAGAAAAAAAGGAAAGGTAATTATAGAGAAAATACAGCAGCGACACATAGTATATATACAATGATACAGTAACACAATAAAAGGATTGCTTGTCCTTGGCAGATTCAAATAGAACTAAACATTAAGAGTCCAATAAATAGATTCCAACTGCTATCTTTTTCATGCTAAAAAAGGTTTCAACATAACAACTACCAGTAAGAAGCCAAGTTTGGGTATGATATGGATCTAGATAAAAGCAAAAAAATTACTTAAACAGGTAAACTCAAGAAAAATATATAGGTGGCTAAATTAATATGCAGCCTTTTCAATAAGTATTGGAAAAAAGGGTTTGAAAATAATGAAGCATACTCGTATGATTAAAAAAGAAACTTCAATGTTTCATAGAAGAAATTGGGCTCACCAAAGCTAGGGCATACTGAACAACATAATTGCTAACAGCAGCTCCTTCTGGCTGCATAATCCAACAGAAAAAACTGTCAATACCCATTAACCAAAAATTATGAATAAATAAAAACAAATAAAACTATCAGAATCTCATAGAAATAATGCTCTCCCAACTCAATATAAAATTATGCTTCTCTACAAGTTCCAGTGATAATTACACGGCATCCAATAAGCCGATATAATAACTGCTGCAATGCAGGCAACTGCTCCAATAGATCTTCACTATCCAGTTCTCTCGTTTTACTGTGCCCCTGTGAGAAAAAGATGCCTTAGGTTGGTAAAAATGTGTAAACTTCAACTTAAGAGTTTTCTATAATAATCAAAAGTTCTCTTGTTTGCAACTCTAAAGGGTCATGATTGCCCAGACCTTCTCAGGACCCTGAGCAGCTCTAACCAAACGCTCAGCTTCAACATCATACTTCAGAATCCTGAAACATTCAAGTCTTTCCTCCAAAAACAAAGCATAAGTACGCACCCATGCAGAGCAGTCCCAAGCTGCAGTATGGTATCCATTAATTATGAATTTCTTTGACAAGATAGGGGATGCAGCTTGCAACACCAAAACATAGTTGTTTTCTACATCAAGATGTATAAAGGCAGAGATGAATACCAATAGGGCTTGAATCATCCTTGAAGTTTGATAGTTGAAGAATTCGTGCTCTTTGTGAGAAGTTAAGAAGCTCTTCACGGAATGTAGGATCACCCTCCCTAAGAGTCCTATGAATTACTATCAGTGTCTTCAATGCCACCTGTATGGGACCATAAGAAAAAAAGTGATAGATAATAATCAGGAAAACATTGGAGATACAGACCTTGACATGGAAAAACATGAACACCACAAAACAGATAGGGCAGTCTTTGGTTCAAGAATTGAGTAACAGATAGGACAGTCTGTCTTTCACAAATACATTTCGCCAAACTGACTGACCAGTATTGCATGGACACCATCAGTTACAGACATCGAAGTACATACCAGATGGGATTGACTTCAATGACTTCCACCATTAGTTTATCATGTACTCCTCATTCCTCACCAAAGTATATTGCTAATCAATGTTGATTCAGATATCCGCAGCACACCAAAATAAAATAAAAAATTAACTATCAAATAGCTATAATTCTCTCAGCATGGATTTATTAGTCTAACCAATTTATATTACATCTAAAAAAGTGTATGCCTAAAGATAAACACTTCCATCAGCGCCCAACAGCCTCCTCTCGTTGCACAAACAGTGAAACTTGCATATGGTAAATCCTAATCTTTTTCCTTCAACACTTCAAGACTGTAGAAAGCAGACTAAATCAAAGATGACACCGAGTGTTTGATCTCCAGGAGATCCAACACTGCCCAAACTATCCACTTAAGTAGAAACTACAGACCCCGAGCGAGAGGGCGACGGAAAAAGGACTCGTACCCTACAAAGGGGAACAGAAGAGAGGCGAGAGGATTACCGTCCAATTGCGAGTCTTGGCGAGGCGCCGAGCAAGGGCGTGGATGCAGTAGGCTACATCTGCGCGAGGGCGTGTGATCGAAGTGGCAGCCAAGATCTCTGCAACCCACCATCGCCAGCCCCAAAAATAAGTACAAATCAAGAGTTACACGTTTCATCGATCAAAGATAGGGCAAGCGAAAGGCAAAGGGGGAAGGCGAACTGACTCCTAAGATGTCGCTCTTTGGGCGGGTGCTCGACGTGATTGGTGGCCTTCACGATCGCCACATCCAAATCCTCCGATCAGATCAAAGAGATGATCAGAGATCAATCCACGAGAAAAAGGAGGGGGGAGGAATGGTAAAAAAGACGGATTTTTATCTTCCGTGTACCTTGAAATCGCTGTTGATGTTGGCGAGGCCGACGGTGGTGGTGTCTTTGAGCGCGCCCACGGCCTTCCGCCAACTCTGCAGCGTCGCCATGTGCCCTCTCCTCCGCGACTTCCCCTCCTATTACCACGCGCTTTCTCTCTCCTCCTCGTTCCTCTCTCTCTCTCTCTCTATCTCTCCCCTTCCGACGGCTTTGGTGATGCAGATGCCCTTTGTTCTCTGGACGCGTATCATTCACAGCCCTTTATTCGTGTGGGTGTCACAGCGTGTCTCTCCGTCTTTCCCTTCCCGTTTTCCTCTCTGCTTGTGGGCCGTCTCAACGATGATGACGACGACGGTCAATTATTATTCTTTCGTTCCATCTTCCTTTTACCATTCTCGAACTTACGGCTCTAAATACTTCCTTATACGATGTACTTATAACCTATACGCATAGGTATTCCGATAGCCACCAGGCGTAATCCATATCGATGAAAAATCATAAATGTTGGGCCTTCTCGAAACATACCAGTCTCGGCTTGCTGTCTTCTGATTGGAGACATCCTGGGTCCCGCCACGGTCCTCATTGCTTCGTCCAATAACGAAGTAGGTAGGAACGATTTCGGTAGAGCATGAAATCCTTACTTTTCTTTCTCTTCTCGAACTTACCATTTTAAATACTTCCTTATACGTATAAGCGTATACCCGCCTCGGCTTTCTGTCTTGTGATTGGTTTATGCGACGGGTCCCACTGTGGGCCTTATTACTGCATGCAATCACAGAGTAGGTAAACATTTTTAGATCGTCCGTGACGATGACGATATTGTTCTTCCTTTTCATACTTCCTTATACGTATAAATTGGTATACGTACATACCAAGGAAAGAAATCCTAAATGTCGGGTCTTATCCATCGTGGGACCCCTTTCTGCATCCAATCACAGAGTAGGTAGGAATGGTGCCTCGTTGGTGGATGCGTTCGTAAGGTTGGAGACTTTTCTCAATTATTAGCCGTCGTATATTTATTAGGGGGACGTAATACTTGTCAAATTGGCCGCCAGTAGAATAATGACACGTGGTGGAACAGAGGGTGTAATTAATTAAAAGAATCTTATTTTAGATTTACCTCGACGAGCAGCTTAATTATTTGATTCATGAACGATATACCATTGCGTAATGTTGGCTGACTCGGCACACACATTTTTTTTTTCCAACAAAAGAAAGTGATTTTGCCTTTTTCATTAACGAACGCTCATTTTTATTTGGTACATTCCTTGAAAAAAAATTCCTTTATTTTTACTTTTTCTTTATTAATATATTTTTATTTATTCTCTTAAAACACCTCTTATTTAGGAATAAAATTTCCTTTTAGTCTCCCATGATCACTTTCACTGTTTATTGTCGCCCGATTGTCTTTGCCCTATCTCATTCACACACCTTCATTCTTATCATCATCCTCCGCTTCATCTTGCTTGTGCACCTTCATTATTATTTCTATTGTCCACTCTCATAGTCACTTTTGAGTTTTGAATAATTTAAATATTGTTATGCACGCATCAATCTTTTTTTTCCTTGTAAGGATTGCTAACGAGGCATCTCACCTTTTTGCATCCGAAGCTCCACCATGGAGGAGTGTACTACCTCCATCTGACACTCTCATCAAAAGTCAAAAGTTATCTTTATCTCTTATCTTGAAAGTGCAAGTGATAATGGTGAGGATATGCGAACGAAGATGATGACAACGGTATGTAAGGAAGAACAATAATAAGGATGTGTGAGCAAGATGAGATAACGATATACAAAGGTAATGGAGAGAGGAGATGAAGGCAGAGGAAGAGAGAAGGATAGGCGAGGGCGACAAGGCAGAGGTTAAAAGTAATTTCATCTTTTAGAAAAGAGCTCTAAAAAATAAATGAAAAATGACACTAATTGAAAAAAATAAAAATGAGGGACTTTCTTTTTTTTGAAAAATATCCTCTTTATTTTTATCTCTAATTATAATATTATGTATTTTATTTTTCTACACCCAATAAAATATAATCAACTACCCACCAATCATGGATTATTGTCGATATAAATTATTAAGATTTTAAGTATCTAAAAATGTATCTTATTATTTTTATCAATTATTTGAACCCTCGTGTTTTTCAAAATTTTGAAGGATATCCAATTAAGTTTTGATTAATGATCAATTGACATATTTATAAGTTTCTTTAAATTCGCATGATTAATCATTAACTATAGATTATATATATATATATATGATCTTTTTTTTTTTGCTTTCAAAGGAAAAAAGATATTAGTCCAAAATTCAATTGTCGATTTGAATTGCGAAGATAATTCAATCTAATTCTGACCCTGAAAATGATGCTAGGTAAAAACCTTAAAAATCAGACCGAGCCTAGTATTTGAATGGAAGATTGTTAGTTGCCTAAATTAGAAAAATTTTTGAGATGAAAAATGAGGAGAGATAATTTGGACAATTATCATATTTTCTTTATTTAGAGTTTGAGTGTCTACATTGTCTATGATTAAGAAAATATTCTTAATTTTATTAAGAATATTATTTTCTATTACGATCAAGACGGACTAGATAGAAATGTGTAACTAATTTTATTATATTTTATTATATCGAAATCCATATGTCAAGTTTTCGTACAATGAAATTTGGTCCCTTGCTCACTTTCAGTGACAACTTTTGCGGCTCGATCGATCAGCTCATTCATCGTGTCACCATCATATCAAAATAAAAATAAATCATAATTAAAATAAGTAAATATTCTTCGTAGTAATAATAGACGGACCGACGACCTCAATTATCTCTTGTTTATATGATTGGGTTTTCCGACCTCTTCGCCGTTCAACTCTATTTGATTCCTTACCCACACTCGACCTTCTTTTAATCTGTCCACTAACATGGCGACAACGAAAATGAAGGAATGGAAAGTGTATTTCTGAACGCATTAAACCCTCTCTCTCTCTCTCTCTCTCTCTC
>LVTN01000779.1:32927-46636 GCA_001649415.1 Musa itinerans
GGCTTAAAATCTAGCCCAAACCAGGTCATATTCGGGCCCAATTGGCCCTTAACCAGGATATAGGATTATTTCTTAATCCTAACCCAAATTACATGTAAATTATGAAATCAAGACATAGTCCTAAGCAGATCTTTTAACCGGCAACGTCGAGTTTCCTTCCGGTGAGCTTTTTCGGCGATCTTTCGATGAACTTCCAATACCCTTGGATTTCTTCCGGCGGACTCCCAGCAGGCTCCCGGTCTTGTGGCGAGTTCAGCGAGTCTTTGGCAAGTAGCCGAACCTTCTCAGTAATCTCCGCGAACCTCCGACGATCTCTCCGGCGGACTTCCGAAACCTTCGGCAAGTCCCCGAGTTCTTCTCGGTTGGTTCCGGCAACACTTCCGACGAATCTTCGAACTCTCGGTGAACTCTTGAACACCCATCGAACTTGACTCCGATAGACTTGCTTTATGTCTTCAAGCTATCGTAGTTAATCCTGCACATGTAAAACAAAACTTCGATCTAGACAATTACTCATAAGCAATTAATCAAGTTGTCCGACATGTCATTGGTCCCTCGACGCTTCGTCCGATTCTTCGGCGCATCGTCTTCTCTTGCGGCCTATTGCCCAATCAGCCAATTGACTCCGCAACTCCGATATCCTTGACACAATACTCGCTCTTCTTAACCCGATGCCCGAATCCACGGCCCGAAACCTTCTGTTAATACGTCGACCGATCCACCGGCCCGATGTCCAATCTTCTGACATGTTCATCCGGTCCAACATGATTTTCCTGCTTTAATTGTCTCATCCTGATCGAAGCATCCTACGTCACTCAAAACGTAGATTAAATCATAAACACATATCAAGTGGTTTCACCATCAAAATATGAGATTCAACATAGTTGGCCCAAGCGATGGTACCGCCCAAACACAGTCTCCCAGACTGTGTCTGTTAGGATCAAGAGCACTAAGAGGGGGGGTGAATTAGTGCAACAGAAAACTTTCGTCGGTTTAAAAAGACTTCGTACGAAAATCGTTTCGGAAAGATCTTTAACTTGAGAGCAAACGAAAATATAATTGATGTAAAGCAACAAAGGCAGTTTGCAGTTAAGATAAAGAGCATAATGTAAATGCAAATTGAGATTTAAAGTGGTTTGGTCAATCTTGACCTACATCCACTTTTGGCTTCCTCCTCCGACGAGATCATCGACGTCCACTAGAGGCCTTCCTTCAATAGGCGAAGGCCGACCATCCTTTTACAGTTTTTCTCCTTTTGACGGGCTTAGGAGACAACCCTTATTGATTTTCACTCCTCTCTTGAATGATCAACACTTAGAAAGAAAGAGGGAAAAGAACTTCTAACCTTTTACAACACTTTTAAGCTCTCAAATACTCCGAATAAAGGCAAGCTTTCGGTGCCCTTTTATCCAGGAAAGGGTGGGATTTATATAGACCCCAATCAGTTTGAATTTGGAGCTCAAAAGTATCATCTCTCGGATTTTTGAGATCCTGGCAGTACTATCGCGGCAAGCTTTCGGTGCCCTTTTATCCAGGAAAGGGTGGGATTTATATAGACCCCAATCAGTTTGAATTTGGAGCTCAAAAGTATCATCTCTCGGATTTTTGAGATCCTGGCGGTACTATCGCCTGTCAATTGTCACTTAGCTGTACTACCGCTCAGTTTGGGCGATACTACTATCTGACTTTGCTCAGAAACCGAGCTCAGACGGTACCACCGCTTGGCAAGGGCGGTTCAACCGCCCAGAACTCCAGGGAGATCGAGTCTCCTAGGCGGTGCCACCGTCGGCCAGAAATTTTGGGTCCGAATGGGCTGATCCATTCGACCCAGTTTGGGTCTATCAAGGGCCTAGTTGGCCCCAGATTAAGTTAATGTGATCACCTCTCAATCCTAACTTAATCTTCATGCTAACTACGACAATAAAGAGAGATATATCATGATAGGAATCATGATGGGGGTATTGATAAGTTTAAATGAACTTAACTTATCAATATATCTTTTAAATTCAAAGGCTTTAAATTCAAGAATGATTTATCTCAAGTATGACATATAGATAGGGGGAGTTAAGGTTAACTCTGTTATCAATTGATTGTCATCATAAAAAAAGGGGAGATTGTTGAATTTCGGATTTTGATAATAAGTCAATTGTTATTTGTTTATCTAATTTATATGTTGAAATAAGTGTGCAGGATTAATTACGATGGCAGTAAGATATGCGGCAGGTGTTGAGTTGGAGTCAAGACCAAGATCACGTTGGGGGTTCGAGAGTTCGTCGGACGTTCGGACGGTCGTCGGAGGTTCTGTAGGAATAATCCGAGAAGTCCAAGAGATTACCAAAGAAGCTCGTCGGAACTCACCAAGAGGATCGTCGTAAGTCCAGGAGTTTGCCGGGAGTCCGTCGCAGCATCGTCGAGGGTTCGTCGGATGTTCGTCGAAAGTTCGTCGGATGTTCGTCGAAAGTTCGTCGGATGTTCGTCGAAAGTTCAAGGCTTGACATATATTTTCAAATCTTATACAGCAATCGTAATAATTCATCATATGGTAAGATATTAAAATTATAATTTGAGCTTTAAATATCTTATCATTAATATAAATATTTCAAATATATAACAATCATAGCAAATTCTATCATCAATTTATCACATATTTCTCTCCCTTTATCATCAACAAAAAGAAGAAGAACGATTCAAACGTATTTCAAGCATAATAACAAATGTGATAAAGATTCATGTCATTTTTCAACAATAAGTAGTAAGATATTATTCATACAAATTTTTCAAACAAACATGACATGAAAATAACTTTCATTACTTCTTCATTTTTTTTATTTATCATTAACGTTTTGCATGAAGGAGGAAAGCCATTATGAATTAACTTAAATGAAATTAAAAACGATAAAAGATTTAAATCATACTTCATTTTTATAAAAATCAAGATATACATGTAAATTAAATTCTTGTAAGTGTTCATCTCAAAAAAAAATCTTCTTTCGTCAAAAAAAAAAATCATATGAAAGAATCATTTCATCAAATCCATTTCTCGATTAAAAAACATTTTTCACAAGGTAAATACATGAGAAATACATTTGTTAACTAATTTCATATGTCAAAAATCATTAATATGAACGATCACATGATATTAAGATGCATCGAAACACATATAGATCATAACGTGAATAATTAAGATTATTAGCTCAAGCTTATAGAGAGGCCTGGGGTGTGGCTTTTATACCTCAACGCTTTGCATAGGTCAATGAGTCTCTATCCTAATCCCCCCTTTCCCAACGGGGCAAATGTATTAATACGAGCAACTAATCGATGCATGGGTTACACTAGGAGGACTATCAAGGCCATGCCTATGATCAAGGTCCCTTCCATCTTTTGTTTAGGCCATAACCATCTCTTTCTTTGTTTGGTCAAAATGTCAAGTGAGGCTGAGCCATGCCACCAGCCATTAATGCGAAGCACGTCATGGCATGACCACTTCTAGAACCTAAGCAAGATGTGGTGTGACTTAGAATCTAGCTTAGGTATTCGCTTAAGGAGTTGGGAAGGAACATGATTATCCCAATAAAATTTAACAATACTGTCACTTTGGCTAAGGATAATTATTTCTTTATTGTAGAATAATTTGACTAATTATGGTGGTATAAGTGCTTATTGCAACCCTTATCTCAATCCATATATTGCTCAACCAAATAAAAAATTACAATAATAGTAGGATTTCTAGATTATAAAATCTTTATTTTTTGTGCAAAGTGAGTTACATATGGATCATTAATACTAACGATGCGAGGTAGAGGAAGATATAAACAATTTTAAATAAATTTCAATTTTCGACACTAATTCAAAAAAATGATACCTGTAACACATAGAGATCATGTTCAAAGCAATACACCATCAAACACGGATAAGTATGCAAGCAAACGAATAAATAAATAAGATCTCACTATCCGCCTAATGTGCTGAGAAACCCATCACTGAATTCTTAACACCGCATAAATTTATTCATCAAAATAAAAAGAATTTTTTGTTATAAAAACTATTTAATATATATATCCGATATGATAAAAAATAAGACCACAATTTTAAGCAAGTTCGAATTTCAAAAGAGAAAAATTTGCAAGAGAAAAGAGGAAATAGATGATAAGGAGCAGAGAGAGATCATATGGAATTCATACAATGGCAGCCATCATATCGGCAATCAAACCAATAGGGAAAACAATCATCGATCATCATTCCCGTCTTATCCTTATCACCATCCATCCACTGTACCAAAAACACTATGGATTTAACGACCAAATCAAAGAAGAACCAACAAAATCATAACAAAATTGGGGAAGAATAAGGGGAGAAAACTTGCAGTTCTTGGGCATCAGATCTCCAAGGTGATATGATAGGTAACTTCATAATCAATGCTTCAGACGCAAATTACCCATTAAAATCAAAGCACTCCTCATTTGCCCGTCAAACCAAACAAAAACCGATAGTAAGAGAGAGAGAGAGAGGAGAAAACTTGCAGTCTTGGGCATCAGATCTCCAAGGTGATATGATAGGTAACTTCATAATCAATGCTTCAGACGCAAATTACCCATTAAAATCAAAGCACTCCTCATTTGCCCGTCAAACAAAACAAAAACCGATAGTAAAAGAAAGAGAGAGAGAGAGAGAGATTTGGGAGGAGCGGGGATGAACACGAGAGGCCGTAACAGATGTCAATTTATAGGGGGGGGGGTGTGGGACTAGGGTTAGGGTTATATTTGTGACGTGATGATCTATGCCGTTCATTCCTGTCAGATCAGACCGTTGGCTGTGGTTGAAAACTAAGTCGGAAACCAGTCAACCATGCCGAGCCGACTCACTGGGTTCATCGAACTCGTTCCCATCCAAATCTATCTTATCGCATATTCTTTCTTGAGGCGGAAGACGAGTCTTGAAATATTTGAATCCTCTCGTTGATAAATCTGAATAGGCTTTTTGTATTCGTTCTATCCGTTCTATGTTTCATACAACATTACTGAACTGCTAATATAGATTTCAACATTTAAGTCACAACTGCTCTTGAACAAAGCAATTGAAAGTGCAACATAAATTGTGATGAATTACAATTTGCCTGCATGCTTGCAGTTCTAATGAAGTCAATCTTCCGATCAAACAAGTGAAGAAGAAACAACACTTCATTTGTCATTGGATCTCAGCAATGAACAGGTACAGGCACATGAGAAGTGGAATATCTTATATCACAATACTCATCGAGTTCTTTATGTTCAAAATCATTCACTTAAGAAAAACCAAAGAAGGGCAGATACAACCTTAGAACACAAGCAGCAGATTGTTGAGCTCCCACTCTATTGCGAATGAATCCTGGAGCTGGATCAACATGCAAACATATGTTCCTAATGCAAAACTTAATAGACCAACTCATCCAGATCTCTCTGTCGGATCAGAAAGCGGCTGAACTCGTTCGACGGAGTTGATGCTTTGGTTCGGGCTGGGGAATATAGTGTATCATAGCTTCCAACTCCTGCGGATAAGCAAAAAAACATTAACTTCGTGCCGATGCACAGATATGAATCAAAGAAGTTTGATGAAAAAAGGCATTTTTCACTTGGTATCAAATCTATAATGGAATACATATCAATCATTATTTGTGCCACAATGAGTGCAGCAACTTCAGTAAAATATCGCCTGGCCAAGTTTACTAATAAATTTTGAAAGAAGTCAGCAACACATATCTGAACTGGTGAGCGCCAATATTTAGGCACTTTGCTCAATGGAAGTTCCCCAGCAATATAAATTCCGCACAGATGCAACAAAAGAATTCTTTACATTGATGCATATTTACACAATGGTTAACTCTACCAGTATGAGCATTCTTATCATTTATGTCAGAAATCAGGACCACCTTAACTTTAGTGGAAGATCATGCAAAGATTACAATTGCTACCTTAATTATGCATCCTTAACCATGGTCATATTTGCTAAAGCTTGGAAACCTTCAACCTTGACCTTAATCTCCTCAAGCGTGAATAGCTTCTTTCAGATTAATTGACAAAAACACTACTACAGCATTCAAGCTTAGACTCTGTACCCTAAAATCACTTCCTCTTCATGCCACAGGTTACTAGCTGCTTGTCAAAAGAGGGTCTTTTTTTCCTTATATAATTCCTTACCAAACATCCTTGTTTTCAGGTCTCCTAAAGATTTGTTTTAGCAAAAGCAAAAATTGTGGGACTGTTTATTCATAAAGACCCTCTCCCTTTGCAATTTAATTTAAAAAGGAATGATATTCACTAAAGACTTTTTATCCACATTCCTCAACTTCGTCAAGAATCTACTTTCTTCAATTTGAATATCTCTTATGAGGTGGCATCTTCCTCAATCCTAAGAAGGTATCCATAATATGCCATTGCCTCATAACTGATAACCGATGCTGTTTAAATATGTTTTAGTGTTACGACGGTACGAGTAATGTGACCATTCAGGATCTAATAAAAAATATATTAGGCCAATTAGGAAATGATGCTACACAAAATTATCCTTGTGCATCAGTTTGTACAGTATCTTAGAACAATAATGAAATCTTGAATTCCTTGCTAAGCAAATTAATTTTTGACAGCAACAACAAATTTAAAATGTCAAACACCATCAAGAACTTTTGACAAGATAAATATGGCACAAAGTAAAAGAAGAGAGGAAAACCTAAGGCTTCAAGGAAAATAAAAGATTTTTTAAAATTTGAAAAGACAGACAAGAATTGCAAATCACTTCTATGAGCAAATTATGTTCAAGGATGATCTCAATACCATTTAACCACAATCCTTATCCAAAGACCCCTTGAAGACTTGAAGCCTTCTTTAGCAAACCAAAGCTAAAGTCCCAATAGCCCACTCACCACAATCCCAAGTCCTAATAGGACTCAGATTAAGGCAGCCCTCACTCAAATAGGAGCAACCACTAAGGAAGGGGGGTGTGGTAGTACACGAGGCTCCCGCCAATGTAGAATCTAGGGAGGGTCAATGTACGCAACCTTACCTTTAAATATTTAAAGAGGCTATTTCTGTGACTCGAATCCTAGTCTCCTATGTCGCAAAGTAGCAAGCTTAGGGGAGGGGGGGGAGTAGTCTTACAAGGAAAATACTAGCTGTCGTGCCTTACAAGGAAAGTCCTTAAACCTTAAGGACTTAGGGTACCCCTCACCCTATAGAACAAGAGGTGTGCTCCTATCTAAAGGCAATCAAACAAAGTCTGAAGAAAGAGCCCAACCGGACCTAGCTATTCCAGCCTAAGAAGAGAGAAGAGAATAGAGAAGAAGAGGGAATGGAGGAATTCTACAAGGTGCAACCCATCCTTCCAATTGCAATCTTCTTCCTTGAGTTCCAGCAGCCAAAACCTTGCATCAAAGCTTCGTCCAAGTTCCATGAGAAGTCCCCAATGCCTGTTGCATGTTGTCCAAACCTAAGGAGGAGGGTTTCAGGAGCAAGAGAGAAAGAGACCAAAACCGGTAGTGTTCCGCAGACTGTCGAGAGCACCCAGGTGCTATCCAAAGACAACCTGCACCCTACGCGCCTATTAATCTCGTTACACACTTTTAATTTTGTTGTTTTAAGTCTTATAATGAGCACTTTTAGTTTTATAAACAATAAGGGTTGTTTCTTTCGATTTTACGCTTGGTCTTTCTACGATAGTTCTCTCCACCAAAACTTTTTATCTAAAAGGTGGTATTGAGTCGATGGATCATTGAAACTGAACCCCATGTGGATCAGGTGGCATCAGAGCAACAATATTGTAGATGGTGACCACAAGACAATGATACAAAGAGTCAAGCGAAGAATTATAGGAGTTGGAGTCCAAGTCGTGCTCACCCAAAGGAAGAAACATCGATAGGATGGCAGCCAACAACCCAACAGGCTTGACCAACCTTACTGCCCAGATGATAGTATTAGCCCAGTAGATGGAGATCATGATGGGCTGGATGCAAGCCCAAATCAATCCTATGACAAAGCATGACCTAGCAAAGAACATTGTAGCAAAGGAGAGAGAGGTGTCTCCATTTGAGATGCGCAAATGCGAAGAAGACGCTGCTGAACAGAACATCACAGCAAGGACTCGACCCTTTCGAGTTGAGGCTTATATTGACATACTCTCCTACGATGAGTCGATCAACCTAAGGTATTAGACTCATGGATAGATCAACTTAATACTTATTTTGATCTATATGACTACAGCAACAAGGATAGGGTGATACTTGTGTGACTCAAGTTGACTGGACACGTGCTCGCATGGTGGAAAGTCTATCTTCAAACCAACAAAGATGATGATGTATCATAGACATGATTCATAAGGCTCATAAAAGAGGAGTTCTACCCTATGGGGTATCTCGAAGAAAGAGAAAGTAGCACTACCCAAGCGGTGGCATTCGGAATTTTTCTCGACAACCACTCAACGATGATGAAAAACACTTCTGGCCTCCATGAATATATTCATATAGAATTGAGCCTCTTCAGAGTATATGATATTTTGACCATTAGCAACATGGCGATGGCGATCGAAAAAAAGAATCACACCTGCAATGGGAAGCCTACGGAGAAGGCCAAAGGGAGGCCACCCGAAGGCCCAAGAGAATATCGGGGATGGTAAAACTTCATCCTCAAAATGAAGTTATATTTATTATGAATATAGCAAAATTATAGGTCACTCCAGAGAAAAGTGTTGGAAGGTCAACTCATGACTCTTCCCAAAAAAGTGGTTAAAGAACGATTAAAGTCAGTGAGCCGTGGCCATGACCATGGGTGACGACTCCATTGAAATTTTTTCAATTTCACACTCGGATCTAAGTCTATCGCTAATGACTAGACCGAAGGTTATCGACTCGAATCCAGCCCTCGATCCAAAGGTTCAAGAAAAGTTCTTTACCATAAAGATCTAAGTGAAGCAAGAAGTTGTTGGCGTGATTTTCAACCTCATCCCAACGAGCTTATTGAAGGAGCTCGGCCTAGAGATGACACTGGAACTGCACCCATATCCTCTTGGATGGCTTTATGATGATGTGAAGACAAAGATCGACCAACAATGCAAGATACACTTCACCATCACCAAGGAATTCATCAACGAGTTGATATGTAATGTTGTTTTGCTTGATATATGCTAAGTCATTCTTAGGAGCCCCTACTTATAGGATCGAGATGTCATTTACTTATACGGACCCCAAAAGTATTAACTCCAGAAGGATGAAAGTTCCTCGTCACCCAAGATCCAATTGGTTCGACAAAGGACTTAATATCCTCCGCCCAAGCAAAGTGTGTCACGTCCTATATTTATAAAAAATAATAAATCACCATTTTATAATTTACAAGATACACTCTTTTTTTTCATTTTTGAATTCAAATCTCTATCTTTATAATAGTAAATATTTAATTAATTAGAAAAATGATCACATCTTCTTGGTAGGGTCACAAGTGACGAAAAAATCTCTTTCAAGTTCCACCCAAGCCTTAGATCTATTACAAAGTAGTTGATTACTCTGAAAATAAATATAAGATAAAAACCTATCAATAACCACACATGCTGATAGGAACCTCTGAAAAATCATAAAAATGATCTTTAAAATTTTTAAAACATATACAAATGTCAATAATTTAATATGAAATAATAATATATCAATTTATTATAAAACAAATGCATTAAAAAAATAATGATAATTCTTATGTAATAAACAAAATCATACATCAGTCACATAATAGTCGTATAACAAAGGCGTATATCACACCCAATAGTGCACTCTCCAAACAGCAGATAAAGAGACATACTCTACAGGATGGATTCCTCTCAACAACGGATGGAGAGAACCCATATCGCACTCCCAACAGTGGATGAAGTGGTATCCCTCACTCACCCAAGTGGGGACACGTTCCTCCCAACAGCAAATGGAGGAACCGTCTAACCGTCACGTCTGATAGCCCGCTAATCCCCGAAGGGAATCACTCTCCCTGCCCTCAATAAGGATACATAAACAACCATGATCATTCATTTACATTTATCCATTCATTTACATTTATCCATTCATTCACATATGCATCCAAGAAATAGTATGATAAAATATTATGAGGGAGCATGCTTGATGTATGGTCCGCTAAACTATGTCCATTAGTGGCTCTGTACTATGATAGGCTCCTAGCTCCTTTAACAGGTTGTACATCCAATGTAGACCATTAGCATAGTCATATATACTACATGATAACAATTATATCAATATCATAAACTTAAAAAAGTAGAAAATCAATAATCATTTCCAAATGACACCTTTAGATAAGATAAATCATAAAAACATAAGACATCAATATCTCAATAGTCCTCAATCAACTAGAACCCTAATTGGAATAGCCCAATTAACTTGAATCAAACTCATTTCAATTAGGACCTAACAGAACTAACCTCAAATCCATATACAACTAATCTAGAATCACTCTAGAATAGTTTAATATAGATTTGATTGATTTTGATTAGGTCAAGTAGGTTTAAATTAGTCAAGTTAGTTAGGAATCACTTTAAACCGACTTGAACTGATCAAACCTATCTGATTCAGTCAATTAACAAGCTCAAACTAATAAAGGGAGAGAAAATTGGACTATATCGTATAGTACTAGCCCAAATCGAATCGACCCACCCGAGTCTTAGACAGGTCACGTACGTCGCATATGCCTGTCCCAAGTAATAGGTTGTGTTGAGGTATAACAAGCTAGATAAAGGAGCAACGATGTGTCTAATGCCAATCACATAGTTGGGTGAGCCTAACTTCGTGGACTAGGCTGAGCTTCATTCACAAGTTAGGCTGAGCCTTACCACTGAACTAGGTCACATTGGGCTCACAGGTTAGGTTATGCCTCGAGACATGAGTTGGGGTCGTGTTTAACCATATTGTCATGAACTTAGTTGGTTTTTCCTAAATCGTGCGACACCCTTGCATGTTTGTTCGCAAAGGTCAACCTTCCCGAAACCTCTTATGGTCTCTTAGGACCTACAAAAGAGAAAACGGGTTAGAAAAAAAGTTTCACTCGAGATCCACAAGTAATCATTTTAGCAAACACTTTATAGCCAATACAAATTACAATCATAAACTTCGCAAGCTCTGAACGATCGCACAACAAATGGTCCAAAATAGTCACTACAGATCGAAATACCCACAAGTGCCCACATGACACAACCTTCGTTTATAAGCCTAAAGTGGCTAACAAAGCTAACCAAAATGGGGCTGCTAAGCCTACTGTGTTGTGCAAAGTATGAACAAAACTGAAATACACGGACATACATAAGCATTACATCAAATACTCCATTTATAATTTTGTCTATGACAATATGAACTGAGTTGTACTTGGCCACATAAGCTAGACCATGCTTGGCCACATGGGTTGGGTCGTACATTGCTACATAGGCTAGCTCTTACTTGGCCACAAAGGTTGAGTTGTACATGGCTACATAGGCTGGGTCATGCTTGGCTATAAAGGTTGGGACGTACATGAGTACATGGGCTGAGTCATACATGGCCACATGAGTTAAGTCGACCCGGTCTGGCAAATCAACCTGACTCAAGTCAGACCCCAGTTAGACACCTCTTATCAAATTAAATTTTTATATTTTAAATTATTAAGGGGTAACTCAAGTCCATGAATTAAAGAATTTAAATTCATAATCTTAAATTTGAAACTAATTAAATCATAGAATGCATAGATAATTCTTAAAACATAGATGTATCTAATTAAATAAATTAAAACTATTATGTTAATTCAAAAATAAAAATTTTAATAATTAAATTAATCTTGAAATTCACATAAACTTAAGAGACCATTATGTCAAATAATCATTCTAACATCACAATTCAATTATCATAATTTTGTTGGTTATAAAATTTTAAAATTAAAACATCATCATGCATATAAAATTATAACAACCCTAATAGCAAATATTTTAAAACATAAATTAAAGCTGATTAGAAAAGAATAGAGGATCCTACCTCTCCTCAGGATCATCTCCTCAAGAAATTCTCTTCTCAATCCTTCTATTGTTAGGCTCGGTGAGAAATAAGAGAAGAGTCCCCTTTATATAGGAGACGATGAGATCTCCCCGAAAAGTAAGTAATAATTTATTTTTTTATTTATAATTTATTTTTATTTTACTTTCATACACAAAAATAGAAATATAATATTCATTTCTTATGGTTCACACACAAAAATAGAATATGAACCATTTACTTTCTAAAAATCACATCACTCACCAGGAAATAAATCAATTAATAATTTAATTGATTGGCAAAATTCCTAACTTATCCATATGATTAAGGAAATCAATTTTAATCAATTCTATAACCATACTACAGAAACAAGGAAGTTAATAATTTAAATAAAGCAATATATTATTTATAGTAATTAATTTATGTTAAGGGAGAAAATTATCGGTGATTACAAAAAGGATGGTGAATGCTTGCCGAAAGTTCGTGGCTCTCACTTCGACGTACAAAGAACCAGAGTCTACCTTCATCATAATAAAAGAGGGTAAGAAACCAAAAAGGGTAATAGCAACCTTAAAGCTCTAAGAAGTCCAGTAAAGCCCTTAAGTCAACGGTGATCAATAACAATGAAAACTTCATCAACATGATGCGTATAGATGACATGGCTAGCCACAACATCATCGACCACACCGATGGACCAAAGCAAAATCTTCAACCTACAAATTGTCATGAACGATCGTCGCGTAACCGCAACAACTTCGTTCAACGAACCGTTCGTCGCTCTCATCTACATGTACAGTTGCTTGGCAGCATGTTTTGTCTTGTTTTTAAGTCCTTTTGCTTGTAAAAATGTAAGTTCGAACAAGTTGCAGTGCTACAGTGTAACCGCTCACCGAACCGAGAAAAACAACCCCAAAACAGCTCCGTTTTCGCGTGCCACGGGCTGTTTTCTGCAGCCCGCTGCTGCACGTGAAACTTCAGCCATCTCAGCACCCTGGAACCACCCGGGTGGCACCATGGGGGATGGGGCTTCGGTATAGTGTCGAGCGTTGAGCAACCTTTCGCAAGTTCGCACGTTACCTTGACGGGAACTTGTTGTCACGCCCGGCACCCGGTGAGCAGCTGTTTGTGGACTTACAACTGTTCGATCAACCCTCTAAAGTCCTTGTTTCCTCCTCTCCCTCATTTCTCTTGTGTACACAAGGTGCTCGCTGAATTGCTTGTAAAGCTTCCCCTTTTTGCGAGACGTCGGGATTTGTCTGTTGCTCGTTCTTCGAACTAATCAACTTTCTCTTTTACAGGTCCTTCGGGACCTGTGAGAGGTTGCAAGTGGGCTGATCTTTAAGGACGCAAATCGCAAGGGCGAAGCGCGACTTAGGCAACGCAAGCTAAGTTCGCGTCTTTGCCGCAAGGGTGCCTCGCAACTTAGGCAATGCAAACTAAGTTCGCGTCTTTACCGCAAGGGTGCCTCATGCCTTAAGCAATTCCAACTAAGGCCGTGACATTGTGGTATCAGAGCGGGCAAGCACTTCAAGCGAGCAGCGAAGGAACTTCGCAACTTCGTCATGGCAAAGCATCGTGGCGAATCAAGCAAGACAGGGCAAGCCGGACCCTTGCCCCAAGCAGCTACAGGTGGGCTGCAAGTGCACACTCGCTCTCATGCTGTTAGAGCCGCTCAAGAGGAGCGCGGCAGCGAACATGATGA
>LVTN01000779.1:55935-73790 GCA_001649415.1 Musa itinerans
CTGAAATACGAACCTCGAACAAGACTACCTCAAAGCCTGAAAAAGATATGTAATACTATTTTTACCTAATTTACATTGATTTTGCTAAACTTATACTATTACTATATTTATTTGTAACTTGAAAACCTATCCTAACTTTTTTTTCTAATTTTCAGGTATTTTGGAGGGATAAATCGGTAAAATCGGGTGTACCGCTCGGTACACCTCGGTATACCGGTCGGTACACCCGTACCGTACCGTACCGTACCGTACCGAGCCCGGGTCGAAACTCCGGTACGGTACGGTATGGCGGACCTTGCTTTGAACTAATCAACTTTCTCTTTTACAGGTCCTTTGGGACCTGCAAGATGTTGCAAGTGGGCTGATCTTTGCGGACGCAAATTGCAAAGGGCGAAGCGCGACTTAGGCAACGCAAGCTAAGTTCACGTCTTTGCCGCAAGGGTGCCTCGCGACTTAGGTAACGCAAGCTAAGTTCGCGTCTTTGCCGTAAGAGTGTCTCACGCCTTAGGCAATTCTAGCTAAGGCCGTGACAAAATGGAGAGAGAAGAAGACCTCAAGCAAGATTCAATAGGACGTGAATCGCCAAATTAGGGGAGCCATGATCAGGGACAATCTCAACACTATTCAACCAGTTTGGTCGATCTCTATCCAAGAGCCCCTTGAATACTTGAAGCCCTGTTTGGCTAAGCAAAGCCCAAGTCCCAACAACCCACTCACCTTAATCCAAGTCCTAATAAGACAGATTAGGACAGCCCTCACTCAAATAGGGGCAACCACCAAGCAAGGAGGGTGCAGCAACACTACAAGGAAAGTACTAATTGTGCATGTCCTACAAGGAAAGCCATTAAACCCTAAGGACTTTGTGTATCCCTCACCCTATAAAACAAGGGGTGTGCTCCCATCTAAAGGCATTCAAAAGAAGTCTCAAGCAAAAGCCCAACTAGCCCTAGATATTCCAACCTCAAAAGAGAGAAGAAAAGAGAGGAGAAGAGAGAAGGGAGGAATTCTGTGAGGTATAGCCCATCCTTCCAATCGCAGCCTTCTTCCTCGTGTTCTAGGAACCAAAACCTTGCATTAAAGCTTTATCCAACTGTTGTGAGAAATCCCCAATGCTTGTTGTCCAAACCTCCGAAGTAAGTTGCAGCAGCAAGAGAGGAGGAGGCTGAAACCGACAACATTCCACAAACTGCCGAGAGCACCCAAGAGCTGTCCAAAGACAACCTGCGCTCTATGCACCTATTGGTTTGGTTACGCACTTTTAATTCTATTGTTTTTAGTCTTGTAGCTAGCACTTTTAGCTTTACAAACAATATGAGTTGTTTTCTTTCGGTTTCACGCTTGGTCTTTCTACTAGTCACAGGTGCCCTACAAGCCAATCACGTGAGTGATGGCACGTGTGACATGACACGCAGTATTTTTACTTATTATTATTATGACATTTTCTCACTTTATATTGCTTGATGCATAAATATATTGTGATGTCCATGGATCTATGCCATGGGAATCGGATCATGATCAGATCACGATAATGAGACCGATTCACCTTTAAAGACAGACCCTAAATAATCCTGGTCATAGGTTACTCGAGAGGGACATCGAGATAACCGAACAGACTGGTGTGCTGTATGCCCATCAATATGATGAAGGCAGTTGGTCTCATAGTTGTTCGTGTAGGGACAATAGGGCTACAGTGCAAGTGCTCATTGGAGAATGAGTTCACTGATTGATCCACTCACGGAATGTTGAATGGTTGATGATACCTCATTGTCAAACAGCGATTCCATCGTCCTAGTGGTGTACATGATCCTTAGACTTAAGATACCAAGGATATCTTGTATGAGTACTCTACTCTTTGATACCAGACTTATAGGTTTGATAGTTCCAGATCTAGTACAACTGGTCATCGGGAGTGGAATGAACCTTACGAGGGCTATTGAGTGTCGATAGAGGATCATCTGCTCTCAGTATCATGAGAGGAATATCTCATGTGTTCTTGCTCACACAAATCCTTAGCCAAGGTCATTCGAATTGAGAGAGAAAAAGCTCTCTGGGAGAATCTGTATGGGCCTAACAGCACTATGTCTAGTATATGGTCTCTGGGATATTAGATGGATAAGAGACTATAGGTACATTATAACTGAGGATAGATAGGTCCAAAGAACTGGATTCCCCTGTATCGTCTAGGGACTAATGCGTAGTGGCCTAGTACATTCGCAGTATTTGAGTCGAGTGAATTATTATCTTTATAATAATTCACTGAGCCAGAAAGAGTTTTGATAGGTATGACTCACGGACAGCTCGATATTGGACCTAGAGGGTTACACATATATGGTAGGTGTTACGACGAGTAGAGGTTCAGATATGAGATATCTATCAAAGCCCCTATCTTATTGGATATCCATTAAGCTCATGAATTATTGGATCCTATAGATAAGATCCTATAGATAAGATCCAATAAGAGCTAATAAGATATTATTAGATAGAGACCCACTAATATAAGAGACTTGGATAATTGGATAGAGATCCAATACCCAATATAGTATAATCCATTAGGGTTAAGTTGACAAGGGACCTCTATAAATAGGAGAGAACTAAAGGGCCATAGGTTAGGCAACCTCCTATTCTCCTCTCCCCTTCTCCTTCTCAAACAGCAAGTGTGGAGATTTTAGTAGCGACTCGAGAAGCATCTACGCAACCCCTGCCATTTGAATCACCGTTAGAGAAGAGGACACTTGACCTCCTTCATCCTCTCCTACAGATCCATAGGAATTCAGGGATATACAATCTCCCTAGGTAACACATCTATCTCACACGTGGCTTTCAGTTTCGCGGGTTTCTACACATCAATCTTCGCACGACGATGAACACCTTTTTGGAAAATCTAGGATTATTATTTTTCTGTTCTTCCGCTGCGCATGTGATGTCGCCCCTAGATTTCCCTACACTTTCTGCAATAGTTCTCTCCTCGACCAAGGCTTCCATCCGAAAGATAGTATCAAGTCAACAGATTGTCAAACCCGAATCCCATATGGATCAAATCAAGGATTTTAATTTTGAATGATACTGCTCGTATCGGGCGGTACATACCGATCGGCCAGTAGACCGGTCCGCGAACCACTCGCTATGGGCGGTATCAGCCTGGTTGCAGTGAGCGAAAAAGAAGTGTCGAGGGAGAAGAGGGAGAAGGTGCTCGAAGAAGAGGGATAATCGGGAGAACCTCGACGCTTCCAAATCTAACGTCGCCCTCCCCCGACGATCCCGATCTAGGAGGTAATGGAGAGGCGACGACTCGGCTTCTTCTTCGTCACGTTCTTCGCCAAAGGCCGGAGATGCCTACGGCCTTCGCCGCATTCTTCAGAGACGTCTATGGCCTTCAACGTCTTCGCTGAACACCGTAGATGAGGAGAAGACCGCGTCTTCTCCTCATCTAACGTAATGAGGAGAAGAAAAGGAGGCGACGTTGCCGAGGTAGCATACGCCTCCTTTTTCTTATTTTTTATATTATTTTTTATATGTTTATATTTTGTATACTATATTATATATATATATATATATATATATACACACACACATCGAGCGGGAGAGCCAGGTGTCTCATATTATATATATATATATATATATATATACACACACACATCGAGTGGGACAGCCTGGCGTATCACTCGTTACACCCGAACCGTACCATATCGAGCAAAGCTTGAAACGTCAATACGGTATGAAATTAAGAACCTTGGATCAAATTGAACCTAATCCAAGATTAAACCACTAAAGGCTTATTAAGTTACCAAGGCCCACATATATTTGAAGTTCAACATAAATGTCACAAAAGTTATGATCTTAAACAACGGGCAAGAGAGACTCAGGGCAACCATTTTCCCATCAACTATGGCTTTTTAAGTTTCAGATGACAGATTCAGCAAATTGGGTCAACAGATAAGCCTCGAAATCAGATAAATAGTATTGAACTTTCTTCGTTAACAGTAAATTAGCATCAAGTCTTGGAAGTTCAGGGATAATGGACCTGAAAGGAAGGAAAGAAAAATGCCATAAAAACAACAGCATGTGAAGAACAATCCAGCAAAAACTCTTCCGTGGGAAGCCAGTACATGAAATTGCTATATAAAGGGAAAGCATTAGCAGGCCATCTGGAATTGAACGCTTAACTGGAAGAACCTTTAACACATAATTGTAGCTTCATGGCAATTTCTTGATCATGGATACACCAGAAGTGAACGAGACTGATGAGTTCAGAAGGAATCCCTTGATGATTGAAAAGCAGAATCAAGTTCGAATCCTATATTTTCTAGATTCTAATATCTAAATATACGTCCAAAAGCTAAATGTTGCCTCCAGTCCTCTTAACAATTCAGACCAAAAGGAAAATACATAAAAATTCCAGCAGAAGTCTACCATATGTATTTTAGCAGCTACAAGCACAAAATATGCTGCATAGGACAGATCTTAGTGTTATTTAATATAATGCTCCAACCATGTAATGAAAATTAAAAAAAAAACATGTATGAAAGAAGATGAAACCATCATCTTAATTTTATTGAGTATCAACAGTGGAGAAAACCATAAATTTATATCATAAATGAATATTCAATTCAAGTGACAACAATAACAACATATCTAAAACCATATGCCCATCTAGTCATTATTGAGTATCAACAGTGGAGAAAATACTACTAAGTCCTCACAAGAATTGGAAAAAGAAGTTCTCACAAGAAGTCTTCGCAAGATATCTTCAAGCACCCAGTACGTATCCAATTAATTAATAACTATGTGAAAGATCACACACTTAAAGTATTTGATACATATCGAGAATTATCAGATTCAGATGAGTATTACTATCTGAAACATAAGATGATAACTAACAGAATATTAAGTGAAGTAAGAAAAGTCCTTTTAATTGTTTCTACACTAATGTTTCAGTAAAATGAACTGGCTTTCACCTTTTCAACCAAAGGTCTGAAGCATGTTTTTCCACCAGTTGCATCAGAAGCACTTACTATTTTTAACATTTTCAACAATTAAAAGTTTCTTTCAACTTTCATAGTCTACCATAAAAACTATATGATCCAACACAATCTCTTCTGGCAATGGGAACCAATGTTGATTTTGAATTTACAAAATGAAGAAAGACAACAACAACAACAACAATAGAAGTAACAACAACAACCATGAAAATAGTAACAATACTGGAAGTTGTAATTTTACTTGCAAGATAATTTTTCTAATGATGAACATAAATTTGCCAATATCAAAATTGGGAATAGAAAAAGCAGATTAAGTTATATAATATATTTTCCAAACTTTGAAGTACCATTTAAGTTTAGGTGATTGAAGATTATGCTTCTGATGAAAACCGCATCTGAAAGATGTAGATTTTATTTCATTCAAACGACCACTAAATATAAAATAATTAATCTATCATCAATTAAAATATTTAATAGTGAGATAAGAATAGGGTTTTTGTATCCATCCATCCTCACCAACTTGAATCATTGATCTATCATCAATTAGAGGAAGTTAAAGGAAAAATATAGAAGTTACCCTTTGCTGTCTCAACCTCTGATTTTCTTCTTCAAGTCTGGAGACCTTGTTCTCCAGCTCATTCGTGTAAGCCTGTTCATAGAAAAACCAGATGTGTATAACTAAGATCCATGAATCAACACTAGCATCAACAAAGATAAAACATCCATAGTCTTGCCTGCTTCCTAGCTCGTGAACGGGCAGCTGACTCACGGTTCTTGATCATTCTCTTCTGCTTCCTCTCGACGGTCTTCTTCGTCGTGTCCTCCGAAGGCCCCCTCTTCCGCCTTGGTGTTTGTGGATCAAGTGGGGACAAATTGGCTCCTTCACCATCATGGTACCTCGAGTCCAATATGGTTCCAATGCCGACAGCCAGAGGTTGTGGCACCTGTTGACCAACAAAAGCTCCCATTCTGCTCTGCTGAGCTTGTTGCTGCTGATGCTGATGATACTGCTGCAACCACTGTGTCCTTGGATCAAGACCCACATTGCCAATCCGATTGCTCCTACTCTGATCAGATCCTTCCGTGACCACCCCAGCTTTTGACAAGAAGTCCTCAAGAGTCATTTCCCCTAGGGTCGGCTGCCTTCCATAATCCGCAACACCATCACTATTCTCCTTCCGCCCTGTTTGGATGTGCCTCCACACCTCGTCGACTGTCTTCTTGCTCAGGGCACGTGGCATAGTGATACTCCCCTCGCACCGGATGCCTGGACATCCTACGCCAGTGCCGCCGCCATCGTCAGGGCCTGCAGACTGGTTATCCTCACACGGGATCACACTCCTGAGGAGCTCATCAAGGTTCATGCTGTGCAAGGGCTCACCCAAGTGGCTCTGGACCTCATTGAGGGTGAGGCTGTAAAGGGACCCTTGCCTGGCCAAGCTCTGGATCGGTGACTGCTGCCCTCCACCAACGCCCTGAGTCGCCATTGTCATGCTCATTGACCAGTTCTTCCTGCTGAAACCTAGAATACCATCGGATCATTAGGCTCGGTGCCCCATCTTGCTGCGCTTTCTTGAAGGCCCAGAGACACCATCTACTTTACTACCTCTTAGCCAGTCCGACAAAAGAATTCTCACACAACCTTTCAAGTCTAAACTTCAAGCGAACACTAGAAAGGGGGGGAAAGAAGGAAAAGGTCAAGCTTTACGATCCTCAAGGAGAAGGACTACCTTCCCTGCATAAAAGAAGCACAAACCACTGAAGACTGTAATGCAAGGCTTGAAGGAAACAGAAGACTTAGAAAGGATGAATGGTTTCATCTATCCAACAGAGAGAAACAACTTCAATCAACACAGTCGAGCCCTTGCAGTGGCCACCCCTAAAAACCAGTGCAATCAATGTAGGAAATTACATCAGAAGATCTTAGAAATTGTCCAGGGAAAAGAAGATGAACCCTACCCACTCAAACACAAAAAAAGAAAGACGCAGAAATCAAGTCCCCAAATGATGATGCCATCAAAGATTACGTTACAAGCATGTCCAACTAGAACAAAGAAAAAAAATCTAACATGGATATCGCTGAGATTCCCCAGCCAAAGAAGCTATTTGGGTTTGAACTCGCTCGACCCAAAAGATCTGCAAAGGAATCAACACAAACATCTGACCAAGAACAAAGCGATCCTATGATACTTCCTGTTTCCTTACCTGCTGGGACCAGATCAGAATCTATCAGCTGCAGCATCCATCTCCTCAAGGAAACAACAAACTCTCGGCAATTGGAAAGTCACCAGAGAGAATCCTAGGAGTGAGGACATGACGTGAGAAAGCCTCGGTTCTTGGCCTTCTTGTATCTGTATGTGGTGACATATCATGCGCTTGTGCTTTGTCGCCCAAACGAAGGTCCCATGATGGGTATACTACTCTCAAGGAGCAGGAATATTAAAAGCCAAACTTCCATCTGCTTTCTCAGGCGTTGCATGACTGCCATTACATAAATCTCATTACATAAGAATCAAACAAATGTTGGCTCTTTTATCTTTAAAGTTAAGATACATAAGTATATTTTTGTATGATTTTTCTAAAAAATTATCTCTGGATTTTTTTTAAATACTATTTGATTTTTTTTCTCTAATATCTTAAGTACACCTTATCCTCATTTATCATTTGTCGCTTTCGTCCCAAGGTTAAATCATTTTCGTCCCGTCTTCTTCTCTTTTATTTTTTTCTCTTTACGTTTCAATTCTTTTTTTTTCTTACAGATGCGACAGAAGCTCTAATGAAACCTTATAAAGGAGAAGGAGGCCTTTGCGATAAGATAGAGATGACCACATGGAAACGATAGGGTGGAGGCAAACACATAGAGTTGATGAGACCTCGTAGCGAGATGAAGACTATAAGATAAGAATTATTTAGAATATTAGAGGAAAAAGAGACAATAAATAAGAAAATTAAACACTGAGGAAGAAAAACTAAAAAAATTAGATATTTTAGAAAAATCATATTATATATTTTTCTAAGGATAAAGAAAAGTTAGTTTTGGTACTAATCATGTCACAGTCCATATTTGGTACATTATCTTTGGAAGGAAAAACAAATATAACATTGCATTGAAGGTGGTTCCCCATCATGAGATGTTTAGAGAAACAAATATAGCATAGCATCGAAGGAGGTTCCTCATCATGAGATGTTTCTTTGAGACATCATTACTTCTTTCATGTCAAGAAACAAAGTCCTTTAGCTGCTTGTTAATGGTCATATTTTGGTTATGCATCCTTGAAATAATTCAAGAGGGTGTGTTATAGTGTGGTTCTTCACCATATTAACTGCAAACAAGAATAAAGATAGGGAAAGCTATAATTTCCTTCTTTTTGTTTTCATAAACGGTCTTACAAGTAAGAAAGAAAGAAAAGAAGAATGTTGTGTGCAGGAATACCACAGGAGAAGAGTGATGCAAAGTCTTCAACTTGTGCCATCAAATCCAACTTGGTAATGATTGGGGACTCAACTCTTTGAACGAGAGGGACCACAGAGTTCCTGTTCTAATCATTCTAAATTAGTTTACATAAGGAAATATACAGGAGTCATCCTAGGAAGGTGAGAAGAGTGTACTGATTCACATATGTTACTCTGCATTTTGTACTATGCCTGTGGCAGAAACTCCAAACAGGATTATTTGACTTAATGCCAGAACTACAGACTGGACTTTTCCTTCAACGTGGTCCTTGAGATTTGTGCTGTCATATCAGCATTGCTTGGTGAAATAGTTGCCTTTTTTTTCTTTTATTTTGGAGGAAATACACTAATGGAGAAAGATTATAAGCTGCTGTGTTACTGTGACCATGAAGAAATGTATAGGCTGAGATCAGATTATTATCATCAAACTGGTGTCTGTCATAGCTGTTTAATGAAACCTCATAAACATTAGCTATTAGATCTGTCACCCTCATCAATGCAGAAATCTTCAAGCCTCTTCTGTAATAACATTTGAAGATTTATCCATCTTCCAAGTAAATGTTAACTGATGACAGAAACATAGTAATTTGTCACTCCATTGCTCTTTCACTCATCTCTGAAATTTATTGAATATGTTTCTTCACATGAGCAAAAGTATTCTCTACTATGTGTAACATAGTTCATTTGAACTTTTCTATCCTCACAGGGGTGTTTATATATGTATATATGTACATATAGAGAGAGAGAGAGAGAGATTTGCAGGGTGATAGTTTCTATGCCATCTCATTGGTCCTCTTGTCCTTGTTTCTGCAGCAGGACATTGTTCTTGAAGCTGTCAGATGATACTGCAGAAGATAATCTAAAATATGTGCCACTTTGGTATGCTTGTTATGATTTTTCACATCCCCTAACAAGGTTTCAACACAAACAACAAGCTCACTGTTAAAGTGGAGAATGAATCATCTGGACTGACATCAACAATTCTCTTCTCAAAATGTGAATGAACTGTCACTGTTATTTGTGCCTTATGAGGAACAATTCTCTTCTCAAATTGTATACTTTAGTTACTCAGATGACACTGCAGTCATTGCATTATGGTCCATTAACTAAAACTTTTATAATGTATAATAAAATAAAAAAGTATTTTAAAGATGAGCCTTGCTACAATGGTAAAGATTTTTTTATTATGACCTGAGTAATCATGAAAACAAAAAATATACTTGTATGTCCAATGCTGGGTTCATCTTTAAAGAAAAAAAATATCCCTTGTGTAATTAGTAAATGTAAAGTAATCAAAGACATCATACAGTTCACATATTTATCTTCTAGCTTTTCGAACACTTGATTGCATCTGTGACTATATTTCTTGCAAATTAAGGGATCAACACAATGTAATCCCACCAAAGTTGAGGACTTCATTGAAGTGACTCCTAAGAATGAATGAGTTGGAAATGAGTTAGAATAGAATTTGGATCTCCTACCAAACTTTTAAAACTTAAAGGGTTGGTCAAATAGTTATCCTCATAATCTTTGGATTAATTATCAATCAGCTCTCATCTTATCATGATTTACCATCTGGCATTGTTATTTGTTTGAATTTATTACAAATATTTGAGAAATCTACTTACTATTTTTCATAACCCACTATGATGTATTGAAGAAATAATCCTCTCATGTCTGTCTAAGAAAACACAAACAAACTGCACAAAATAAGATTGTAAATCTAAGAAATAAAGAATAATTCAACTATAAAGAATTACATATGTCTTCGATATTAAATGAACTTATATTTTCTGCAGTGTTAAGCAGTGAATTAGGATACAATCAATAATAACAACTAACGAAAAAAACATGTGACGAGATTGAAACATACTAAAAAAGAGAGTGTGAAGTACAAATAATAATAAAGTAGCCACAGAGATATCTTGATAAACTACAAGTGCCAGTTAAAAATGGTAGGGGATAAACCATGTGTCACTTAAAGATTTGCCTCGAAAGATTATGCCTAAAACCTCATCTAAAGGCATTACATGAAAGGAAGTGGAGAGATTAATTTAGCTTGGTGCTGAACCAAGGCACATGATGATGACCATCTCCCTCCTCCCACTTCTCTATGTCCTGAGCAGAATCATACATCAAAAGTGGGAATTCCAAGTATCTTAATTCCGAGGTTTAATAATCATTCAATCTGCTCAACCAATCTATTTCTCTTCGTTAAGAATCTCATCCTCGAGAAGGGACAACCTGGAAACAGCACAGTCTATCACCTTCACTTGAAGAGTCACCTTGTTTCAACAGAGACCACCATCCTCCACCTATGACAACTTCCAGGCTCCTTGCATCCAGTAAAAGAACATGGGTGTGGAATATTTTTATGGTGACTTGTGTGTGGATATCTGCTTCATTGTGTTTGCAAAAGATTAGCTTGATCTGAGACAGGGTCAAGGTCAAGGATTCAAGTTCCAATGAAGGTACCACTGCATCTAAAGATACAAAATGGATTTGCTGACATACATAAATCGGTAGATAATGTCTTTGTTTCAGGACAAGGAGATCACTGCTAATAAAAAACACTTGCAATGATCTTTAAGAGTGTGCTTACAGTGCAAGACACTCTCGATGGCCACAATGCACAAAGACTTCAATTACTGATATGGGAAGGTCTTCGATACTGGTGGCTGCTATGATTACGGTGGAGCAGTATGGGAAGGACTTCGGACAAAAAGATGAGGGATCAACAGCTTCATCCTCCTTCATGTACTTGGAAGAAAAGGATTCACTGTGGCTTGATTGTTCTTCATGGCTTTGCAACTTGGTGATGACCAAAACAGATTAGCACTTATGTTAAACTAATATGTATCAAACTTGACTTCAGCTAATTGACATCACCAGGCAATAATCAGAATAGGATGCAACTAAAAGATCTGACCAAAGATAGAAGCAGATTGAATATATCAGACATGGAAATAGCTTGTTCTTAGACTACTGATAACCCAAGGCTTAACTTACTAGTGAAATGGACTCAAATCATGGAATGGACTGCAGATTCCAGCTGATATGAAGCTTATCTACCAAAATAATAGTTGAACCAAAGAGCAGAGAAAAAATAATATTATTAATAATAATAAAATTAAAAAGAACTAAAATAGAGTGGAGATGCAAGAGATCAGACCCTGTAACTCGTGCATGCAAAGCAAGCACTCTACCATTTGAATTACATCCCGAATATTAGGAAAAAATAATTTTAAAAGATTTATAAAGGTGAAATATTTTTTTAAGAAAAATAATTTTGTGTACATCATTGATTTTAAGAAATTATGATGTATTTCTTCTATTTGTTGATATTTGAATCTCATACAATTAATAATAATCCTAATATGGCTTAAATATAGTCATCATACTTCAAAAATATGAGACAATTGAGTATGAGTGGTACAATGAGAGATAGAATAAGATATAAAAAGATTTCATGAAATAAAGATTTGAATGTTTTTGGTTCAATTAAGGTTATGTTATTACAAAGCTTGATAACAACAATTAATCCATTAATAAATCCCATGCAATTGAATAATTATAATTTAACTTAATTAGATTGAATAGAAATGATAAATAATATACATACATATCTCAAATTTTAATTTTATTATTATTAGTATAGTTTTCCTAAGCTAATCCATTTTTTAAAAATATTATCGTGCCTAAAGTTGAAGAAGAAGTATACTTTGGAGTGTGAAGTGATAGAGTCGTTTGACCTACTAAGATTGACTATAGAAGTTGTCCACTCTAGGAGTTTTCACCTTTACTTTTAAGATGACTTACTTGGAGGCTAAGTTCCTCCAAATTCAACAAGAGTTTTATTGTCTAATTTTTATTTAGACGATCCTTATAAAACTCAGCATTGGATGTGTGTGAGACAAGACTAATCTAATTTGTTCATGTCAATGTTTATTTATATTGGACGAAAAATGTCTAAAGATATTATTCATAGAAAGTCTTCTATTTATAGTATTTGTTTCATAATCATCATTAGTTATAGAACATTAAGTGCATCAATATTTTTTTTAGATATCATGCTAATATGACATATCTACACTTCATCGTTTCTAAGTTGACTAGGCTTTATGTGTAATTCTGATTAATTATAAAAGAAATAATTATCATTTCTCCCTATTAAGCTTTGGGATAATGGTGAGTCAAAGCATAATAGTTAATATCCATCTTAAGAATTTGATATGTATTATCTACATAGAAAAGATTATATAATGCTTGGATGTCTGTGATCAAAATGAATACATCAAACATAGAGGTGGTTTACCCGGTTAAGGTGCATCAATGCTTTGAATGTATTTATCGAGATGGAGATGTCAAGTGTCGGGAAATACTTTATTGAGTTAGGATATATCAGACACTTTAATATTTATGTTTAGGATAGATTCATCACATGAGAAAGATGTTTTATCTAATTATGATATATCAAATTCTATAAATAATTTTGTTTAATATGGACATTACACGAGAGAGATATGCTACTCCATTAGGACATATTTTATTTTGGATACCAATTATGCCCTTCGAAGATATATACAAGAAGATGCCTTCAATTAAGGTGTTTGAGTGTTTGAATATTTATTTTCATGGTAGATGCATCATGCACAAAAAGATGTTTTGCTTAGTTAAGACATATTGATTATTTTGATGCTTATGTCTAGGCAAACATATTATATATTAAGAGATGTTTTATCTGAGACATCAAAAGCCTTAGTGCTTATATTTTAATTGGATGCATCATGCGTGTGGGGATGTCTTGTTCAATTAAGGATATATGAGGATACTTTAATACTTGTATCGTAGATAGACGCATCAAGAGAAGATACATTAAATCATTGATGTTTGTGTCATCTATGAATAAATCATACATAAGAATATATTTTGCATAGCAAAGGCATGCTAGGTTATTTTGGTGCTAATATTGAATGGATGTATCGTGAACAAGAAGATAGTTTATTAGGTTAGGGTGCATAAGGTGTGTTGGCCTTATCGCTAGGCTAAGTGGATATGAATTTATTGTCTAATGAGAGTATGTTAGACAAAGTGAGTTAGATATTTTTTTTTACATGATAAGAGAAAAATGAATATTTATTGTCATACTTAAGTGTATCATATATTTTTTATGTAATAAGAATGAGTTGGACATTTTTTGGCCCAACAAAATTAGGTCAAATACTCTTTTATTTGACGAAAATAGGTTAGATTTTTTTTTCCTAAAAAGAGTAAATTGAGTATCATTTTATTTGACGAACGAATGAGTCAGATATTTATTGTTTGATATGAGAGGGCGAAATATTCTTTTCCCTGACAAGAGTGGGTTAGATATTTTTTTTATAATATAAAAGTGAGCTTAATATTTATCGTAGTAAAGATAATCAAACATTTTTTATCAAATATTTAATGCCCAATTAGAAATATCTCTTATATGTGTATGAGAGACAAAAGTATGATGAGTATAATGGTGAAAAGGCTCCACCAAGAGATCATGGTTTATGTTTTGAAGGGTGAATGATGAGGATGAATGATGTATGGGCCCCTCTTTTTTTTATATATATGAGGATGAATGATATATGGCCTCCCCCCCTTTTTTTTATGAGGATGAATGATGTATGGGCCCAACCTAATTTGTTTGGGCATGAGCCTACCTTGAACTAGGTTAGGTATGGGCCTGCCTATGGTGTCTTGGTGCTTGCCTACCTAACAAAAGATTTATGATATTTTCCTATATATCAGGATAGTACCATAGTTTGATGTATTGGTATATTCACAAGCCTAATTGAATGTAAGAGGCTCAACCTAAGGTGATTTTGAACTATTAGAATTACTCTAGACCTGATCTAAATTCCAACCAATTAATGCATATTGGATGGGAAGTAATAAGTCATTAGCCTCATGTGAATGACCTACTATTTTTATATTGTTACTTTCTGATTGTGCCTACTGTTAGGATCAAGAGCACTAAGAGGGGGGTGAATTAGTGCAACTACCAATGCATTGGGCATTTTGATACTTATTAACTAGACAAATATATTATTCATGTAAAGATTCTTAGCTCAATTAGGATATATGAGATGTTTTAATACTTATATTTTGAATAGACGTAGCAAGTACGAGAAGATACATTGAATCATTGATGTTTATGTCCTTTATGAATGCATTGTACACAAGAAGATATTTGTATAGTTAGCTTATGTTAAGTAATTGTGGTGCTAGTCTTGAATGGATGCTTGGTGCACAAAGAAATATTTTACTCGGTTATGGTGCATTAAATGTGCTGACCTCTTTGCTAGGACAAGTGGATCTGAAATTTATTGTCTAATGAGAGTACGTTGGATAGGACTGAGTCAAATATTTCTTTTACATGATAAGAATAAGAGTAAGTCGAATATTTATTGCCATACTTAAGTTGATCGAATATTTTTTACCTAATGAAAGTGAGTTGGACATTTTTTTGGCCTAACAAAATTAGGTGAAATACTCTTTTAATTGACAAAAGTGGGTTAGATTTTTTTACCTAAAAAGAGAATTGAGAATCCTTTTATTTGACAAAAATGAGTTAGATATTTGTTGAGAGGGTTAAATGTTTTTTTGCTTAACAAGAGTAGATTAGATATTTTCTTTATAATATAAAAGTAAGTTTAATGTTTATTATCCCAAAAAAATAATCAAACTTTTTTCAGTGAGAGTGGAACAAAAATATTTTTGTTTGATAAAAAAGTGGGTCAAATATTTAATGCCCAACTAGAAATATCTCTTATATATTTATTTTATTGATATCAAGACAAAAGTATAATTGATGATAGTGAATAAAGTGATGTCAGCTTTGGCATGCCGACTCACCTAGGGATCCACTCCTACCTCAATAGTAATCATGGCAGAAGAACTCATACACCTCCCTTACCTTGTGGTCGAGCGGTTGGGAAGCGACCTTTTCTCTTATCAATCATGATTTCGAGAAAGGTTGCACGCCTGAACATAGAGAGCATCAATCCTTGACGGTGGAACCCATTTCCCTCTTTTCTGGCAGCATTAATTCCTAATGGTGAAATACATCTCCCCCTTTTCGGTCACCCGACATGGGTGACCACCATCCTCTTTTCCCATACAAACACTAGCCCAAATAAATAATAACCCTATGATTGTCCTTTGCTAATAAGGGAAGGATCCAACCAACCGTCAATATAAATAAGCCTATAAAGGATCACGGATTAAGGGAGGAGCCATTAGCCTCCCACCATCGACCGTCTAGGTATAAAAGCTAGCCTCTTAAACCTAAAAGGGAGAGAAAAAAAATTTTACTACTTTGATTCCCACTACCTACTTTACCATCAGAGGGGTTGAGTTGAGAACTCCCTCGATATTGACCTCTTGTATAGGAACCTCCGCAAAGCCAAGATGCTCCTCGGTTCGACTCCAAAATATGAGGAAGTCCAACCACCTCGACCCAGTGCAGAATTCACCTTGAGTGAATAAGTAGCACCTCAAGATCATACCAACCAGTTTCCCCTGCAACAACCAACATCTTAAAGTATCATGTGGGCTTCCATAATGAGTTTGCGCCTTCGGGATATGACCAAGCCATACTGACTCATCAGTCAATGATATCATGGTTATAACAGTGGGGATAATAGTGAAGGGGCTCCTCTAAGGGATCATGGTTTATATTTTGAAGGGTGTAAAAAGTTTTTTTATTTTTCTAATGAGGATGAATAATGTATGGGTCCGACCTAACTTGTTTAAGCATGAGCCTACCTTGAACTAGGTTGGGGATGGGCTTACTTAGGGTGTCTTGGTGCTTGCCTACCTAACGAAATATCTATGATAATTTCCTATATGTCCTAGGTTAGATGGTACCATGGTTTGATGCATTGGTATATTCATAGGCCTAATTGAATGTAATAGGCTCAACCTAAGGAGATTTTGAATCATTAGAATTAATCAAAATTTATCCAAATTCCAACCAATTCACACACATTAGATAAGAAATAACAAGTAATTATTCGTATCAACTTTAATATAGTATTTGATCTTTTATGTTATTACTTGTGTGATTGTGCCTACTTCTCACTAACATAATTTTGATTTTAAGATTATATAAGGGTTATCGATAGTGTGTTGATTCAAGATTAAGTCAAATGCTCCTACAAATAAGTAATTTGAGACCCTCTATCCAAGGTCGATCGGACGGATATAAATTATGAGTGGAGCCTTCTTGATTTTTTTTTTTTTGAAAGATCTCTTAGTTTTGATTTTCTTATGATATTTTTTAGAACCCTCTTTATTTCATCACAATTTACTATCAATTTTGATTATCAACTTGATATAGAAAAATTAATTCTAACTTGATTGATGTAACGAGAGAATATTCTTCTTATATTTTATTATGATGTGATATGCCACATTCTCGTTTCTAAATTGATTTGACTTATATATTAAGTTTCGATTGGCAATATATAATTGATATATCAGTTACTTATACATATCAATAATCAAGAATAACTCATACCATCAAACCAGATAAATTGACATAAGTACTTAAACCAGATGAATTGACATAAGTACTTAAAAAAAATCTCAATATATTATCATCTTTGTGGATTTGAATAATATTTTCTTAAAAGAAATGATTTCTGAAAAGAATTAAAAGATCTGTCCTTACTATGATACTTTACATATTTATTATTATTATTATTATTCTATTGACCTCTGTGACAATATTTCCTCGAGTGAGATTTGATGCACCGAATTCGATTTCAGGAGGGCGAGTGGAGAGGCAAAACCCACATTGGGAGCTCACCAACAGTGGCTAGATTTTGCACCGTGAAACCACCCTTCACCACTTGAGTTATTGCATAATGGACCAATAATAATAATATTTAAGCCCATATGTAGGAGAGCATCCATAGATCCTAATAATTTGGGTGTTCAAATCAAATTAAAATATTAAACTAAATAAAAAACAAATAACTGGTTCTGTTAGGACCGAAGCGGCACTAAGAGGGGGAGGGGGTGAATTAGTGCAGCAGATTAAAATGTTGGTTTTGACAAATCTTTCGTACGATAAAAATTGAACTCGGAAGTGCTTAGCTTGAAAGCGTATTCGTATAGTTGTACAGCAAAGGTAATAAGGAAATAAAGCACGTAAGAAAGTTTGCAGTAATGTAAATGGCAATAATGAAATACAAACCAGAGATCACGCCGATTTTAAAGTGGTTCGGTCAAATGACCTACATCCACTTGCGAGGCCCCTCTTCGATGAGGCTCCCACCTTCCACTAGCAAATCTCTTGAAAGGGAAGGGTAAATACCCCTCTTACAACTTTTTACAAGCGGTTCACTCTCTTACAGATTTTCAACAAGAAAGAAGGAGGTGAAC
>LVTN01000779.1:75202-98766 GCA_001649415.1 Musa itinerans
TCCAAATCTCTATGAGAGCCAAATTAGTAAAAGTTCGTGTTCTCCAATAGAAATCAAACAAGATGACCAAATCAAGTTCGTTATCAAATAATCCCCAATGGTCATATTTACATAGAGGATATAATCTAGTGGTCTAGGTTGAATGCCTAAGTGATAAGCAAAATATTATGAATCAAATCATATATGAGACCCATGGTCTAACAAATTTTTTTTGCATTCTTTCAGAAACATAGTTAATACCTTCAACCACTGATTCAGAAGCTTTAGAATCATATTCAGTGATAACATATACTCTGAAATGGGCTACTAATTTAGGAGGTCATAGCTTTTTATTCTTGTTCAAAGGGCAATCTTTTAATTCACGATTTAACTGCCCACAAGCAAAATAGGCTCCAATCACCCGAAAACACAAACTTGTTTCACAATTTAACTTGTAATTCACATATGATTGAGTCTTTTGTGGTGACTTCCCTCTTCAAATCCAAATATCTTGACGCTCTTGTTATTACTTTCTGATTCATTTTTAATTATATTTTTATTAGTAAACTTGTCCTTGTCATTCTTGCCATTGATCTCCAAAAATTATTTTCATTGTTCCCATTAATGATCAGCCTCTACTTTCAATATACGGTGGCAAAAGAAATCTTTCGGTTATCAAAACAATTTTATACATCAAATATCTTCTCCATTCTCATCATCCATTTTTCAGCCACCAATGGATTAGGTGCACCATGCTTCTGCTACGCCACTCTGATTCAATATCCTCGATCACCCCTTTCATCCCATTTAATTAATCAAAACCAAATGAAGTAGGAGAATTAATTGTCCTCGTCCTCCTAGATTCCTAAAAGACATCAACGAAAAATTTCACCAATCACTATAGTTTACTAGACCTCAATATATTTTGCACGTCAACATATCAAATATTTCAGTGATCCTTAAACCATGCTTTGATACCACCTCTATGGCGCCCCCTGAATTTATCAGGTCAGTTTCAATAGATAACTGGGTAGGTGTTTGGACTCCAAATCTTTTGATCCAAGTATCAAAAGAAAGATCCAAGAGTCTAGTTTCTAATAAAATAAGTTTTGAAAAATCAGAGTTTCCAACAGGGACTTATAGGCAGTTTGGTATCGAAAGGTCAAAAGCTACGGTCCCTGTTTTATAGAATCTATAGGGTTAAATGAAATAGAAATCTGGGTGAACAATTAGACTCTAAATTTATCAAACTTAGTATCAGAAGAAAGGTTTATGAGTCTATATTCAGATCAAACTAGCTTTATCGAAATTGAAACTCTGTATAAGGATTTATAGCTAAAACAAGGTGGAAGGGTTAGAATCTCAAAAGTTTTCCATATTCAAATCGCTACGTCTAAACAAGAGATGTATCAAATGCAAGGCTAGAACAATTCAAAGTTTCTTATATTCAAAGCAAATGTAGAGATAAAATCGCAGTAAAGAAGGATCATGACACTTGCAATAGGAAAGATCAGAGCACTTGCAATAGGAAGGATCAGAACACTTGCAATAGGAAAGATCAAAATACTTGCAATAAGAAAGATCAAAACACTTGTAGGAGAACAGATCGGGACACTTGACTTTTGAAGGTTTTGATCCAAAGATTCGAAGGTGTAAGCCCAAATCCTTGTTCTACTTTTCCTTCATTTCCTGTTCTTGTTTCTTCCAACGAACCTTCCAGTGAGCTTCTGAAAAACCCTTCGGCAAGCTCCCTACTCATTCTCGGCTAGTTCCGGCAGCATTCCCGACGAACCTTCGGACTTCCGTCGAACTCTCGAACTCCCAATGAATCCTTCGCGCTTGACTCCGGCACTTTGTTTTGCTTTATGTCTTCATCGTTATCGTAGTTAATCCTGCACACACAAGCCAAAACTCTACTTCGATCTAGACAATTATTACAACGCGAATTGACATTATGTTGCCCGGCACGTCATTGGTTGGTGCTTCGTCCGAATTTTCAGTGCATCGTCCTTTCTTGCGGCTTGTTGCCCAATCGGTGGTTGACCTCCGCAACCCCGATATCCTTGGCGCAATTCCGCTCTCCTTGGCTCGATGCCTGACGTCCGAAGCCTTTTGCCATCCAATATCATCAATTACTCTTGCGTCAATTATCTAATCCTGATCGAGTAGACCTGCATCACTCAAAATGCAGCTAAACATCTAAACACAATCAATTAGTTTCATCATCAAAATCCGAGATTCAACAGGTTCACCAATAATTCAGAAGTCTATAAATAAATAGTTATAATTTTATTTGTTTAACCAATTTGAATAGAATCGAATTAATTTTAACTTAAAAATATCAATCCGATTGAATTCATCTATATCCTTTGTTTGATTAATCAAACTAATCTAAATGTATAATTTTATAAATAATGTGGCTTAATTTCATAAATATGGTTCAATTGAATTGAATCGATTTATTTTAAAATATATTTTTTAAATTACTTAAAATTATAAATTAGCTAAATTAATCGAGTTTTGAATCGATTTAGTTAGGTAGATTTGAATTAGTTCCGGTTCAATTAGATAGATCCGAATTTTGAATTTCAGACTATCTTATTTTAAATAAATCAAATTAAAAAAAATTAATGTGAATACCTTACATAATAATCTACTGTTAAGGTCCTAATAATAATAAAATATTTTCTTAGTCACAAATATATCTATAATAATTTACATTTTAAAATATCTTTACATCTAGAAAAACTCTACAGATGCGATGCACTAATTCACACGTGGGGTCCACCAATTAAGCTTAGGCTTGTGAGAGAAGCAGAGTTTGTGGGTTGTGGGACTCTCAGTTCATTTAAATCTTTGAATTTAGCTTACAATAACGCACGGTTATCCTTTACCTCCTGTTGGATTTGTATTATTATCTCACCATAACATATAATATTGCATAATTCCTATTTTGGATCTCTTTATTTAGTAGCAAAATATGATAAGTTGACGAACGGGGACGAGGTACAAGAGTAAATAGGTCCAAAGTTTAGGGGCATTAACTTCATAAAAAGGGCTCCTTCAATTAGGGTAAAACAAAAAGGCAGGGAATCAAAGATTTATTCTTCATTTCAAATTCCCCCTAAATTCCGCGGCTCCTCAAGAAGCAGGATCGTCACAACGGTAACTTTCCTCTCGCTCCGTATCCTCTTCGATTCACTCTTGTTTGGGCCAATTGTATGTGGATTCATTGCTCATCCCCCCTCTCCACTCCCTGTCTTCTTCGTGATTCGAAGTCTCGTCTGACCGATTCGACCGAGGAGGAGGTAGCGGCTCTTGAGGTGCTCAGACGCGGTTCTTGGTGTTTTGGGAGCCGGGGTTTTCTTTTGAGTGCGTTTACTCCATGGGTTTATCGCTTTGCCTTGGATGATGATTGTGCTCTTTTCCCTATCAGATTCGTCTCGGTGTTTGGTGGTTTATCTTAGGAGTGGCGATTTGTGTGTGCTTTTTAGTTCTCGATTGAGAAAATGTGGTTTCTGATGGCTTATAATATGGTGCTGAATGGACTCGCATGTTGGAGGACTGAGAGGGGTTTAATTTTGGTAATTTTTGGATCAATTGGATTTTTTTGCTCGTAAGCTCGGATCTTATTTGCAAATTCTAAAAAACAAAAAAAATTCCGATCTATTGTATTGGACTTTTCTCCCATCACTATGATCCCTTTTCTGGGTATCTGAGCTCTATGCCCTTTTCCTTTCTGTCAAAATAGATAAAAGTTCGACTGTAAATTATGATTTTGTGGAAGGTTCCTTCTGCCCCTTATGATCTGTATATATCCCTTTTCGGCACTTTTTTCTTCTAGGTAGGACACCCCCGCACGCAATTTGGAAAATACCAATATTCTTGGTAATTTTCCTAAGCTAGGCTTTTTATTCTTCAATGGGATTCTTCGATCAATTCTCTTTGCCTTTCTTCTTTGCCGAGACCAAATTAAGTACTAGCCATGCTTTTGGCACGTAAGATTCTTCATTTGAAATTTGATTGTGGGGTCTAGACTTGGAGCTTATTTTAATGCTTGAAGATTAATTTTTTTTTCTTTCTTTCTTTCAGCCAGGAATTTTGAGGTTCACTAACTTGGAGCATTTGTCTATATATACTTGAAGTTTTCATGTTATGAGAAGTCATATAGTGCTTTAAGATGAGAAGGTTCTTTTCACTAAGATCGTCTACATCTAATAGTGGAAATAGCAACACAGCTGCTCCTGCACCAAACAACCAAAAGAAGAATGTGAAAGTTCCAGCTTGCGATGGTGTTCCTAATGCCTCTCAATCTCCCAAGGAAGCCGTTCTTAAACCGTGCAACCGGTACCTGGATGATGAGGATTCACTGAAGTCACTTAATCATCGACGGAGCCTCTCATTTTCCTCTGCCACCACCAACTATGGTATGGAAGAAAAATTCTTGAGTGACTTCAGCAGATCACCATCCAACTGTCGCAACACACTAAATCATGTTGACAACTGTCCTATTCAGTAAGTGCCACTTATCCTAAAGGTTCTCAATTTTCTATAAGTTGGTGGCTTAAGAGAACTTTAAACATTAGCATTTTATGCTCTATACTAAACCTTTCTCTTGAGTTCATTGCTCTTCCGCTTTTGTCCATTTATTTTGATTCCATTCATTTTTATTCTTAAATAATATGACTGACATTTGGTGTTAATTGATATTATAATTTGGTTGGCTTGAATAGATTTTTCTAAATTAACAACATGCATAAGCTGCTTGATGCCCATTCGCCTTATCACCAGTTCCACGGTAAATGTGCTTCTAATATCCTAATGTTGAACCACATGCTACATATTCTACTCTATGTCTTACTCCTGGATGAACACATTGACTTGTGGATAAAGGATTATTTTAATTTTTTTATTTTTAAACTGATGTTATCTTGACCGACTGTTTTACTTTTCTTTGGTACAACATGCTAATCAGCTCCAACATTTTGCACTTTCTTTACTGACTGTATTCATGAGCATGATTCATACATTGTATCCGTTAGTATCACAACATATTTCTCACTTGATTGATGCTCAGCTATATTCATATATTCATGAGTATGACTATATTCATGGCAATAGCTGTCAAGTTTCAGTAAATAATCATGTACATTGTGGAGAGTTTCCTTTTTCTTTTCTTGGCAAACAAGGCATCTAGTCTTTTAATCTTATTCTGGTAGATTGTATATATCAGTTACTGATTGTATGAAGTTCTGATATTGGCAACTTAATTAAGTTCTGCGGTCCCAATAGTTTTTTAGCTGATGTGGCTGCCATTTTCAATTCATCTTCAGTTACGCTTAAGCTGCCGTCTAATATCATATTCTTGCTTGCTACCAGCTGTCAATCATCAACACCAGAAAGAGCTTCAAGAAAAAAGAGAGGAGATCTGGCTGCCATCCAATATACACGTGATGTAGAGTTTGATTCTTCAGGCTCAAGAGAAAATTGTTCATCAGGAAATTCATCATGCGGTTCCCCTGTTCCATTAAGATGCAGAGCAAGTCATACGAGTACTTCAAACAAAACTGAATTTCATGATTTCTACATTGATGGAGAGCCTCGAGTTAAATTCAATCAAGATCATACTAGCCACTCATCCGGCACTGAAGTTGATGGCTGTTTATCAGACAAAAATGTGCTCCCATGTCCGGTAAGGCCACCCAGAGTTCAGTACATGAAACCAATGTCACCTACCTACGATAAAGAAAACTTCAGGAGCTACTCATTTAGGGAGACAAATAATCTCCAACGTTGTTCTACTCAAGATTGGGCAAAAGATGATATTAAACTAGCATCCCCTTCCAGAAAGACAAGAAGAAATGCTGAGAAACTATTCCATGCATTTGCTGGAAAATTTTTAAAACCACAAGATTATGACTCTAGAACAACTACGACCATAGATGATGTTAATGATGATTTCTCTGATGCACAACCATCCTTGACCTCAAATGGCTTTTCTGAAATGCATGATTCTGAGATTACTTCTTCCTGTGAAGATGTAAAGGATTGTTGCGCAGAGGAACTAACTGGTTTTCAAAGACATAAATGCTCACTTAGAAATGCAATAATGGATGCTAAGGTTGATAATATATTTAACACCGGGCTGCAGGAAGAAGAAACAGATGAGGAGTTACAAAGGAAGGTAAAAGAGTTGGAGGAGAAGCTCATGCTCCTTTCTGAAGAAAACCCTGAAATGATGAAGTACAGGAGTAAAAGTTCAAACTTAACAGCAATGCTCCAAATTATTCAGAACATCAATGAAGACAGGAAAATTTTGGCACTTGAGCTCTCATCACAAATTAGATCCAGGCTTTCAGAGAGATTTTCAGCAAAAGAGAGATTTAAACAGTCTAAAGCAGAATTGGATACTAGAACAAGGCGTCTTGAGAAGGAGAAGAACGAGATACAATCGAGTTTGGAGAGAGAGTTGGACAGAAGGTCAAATGACTGGTCATTGAAGCTTGCTAAGTTTCAATCTGAAGAGCAGAGGCTACGTGAACGTGTAAGAGAACTTGCTGAGCAGAACGTGGCACTTCAAAGAGAGATTTCCTCACTCAAGGCTAACGAGGTAGAAGCTCAGGGCAGGATGCTGAACTCAGACAGGCAAATGAATGAGCTGACAGCTTGTTTGGAAGACGTGAGAACAAAGAACCATGATCTTCACCAGTCCTTATCCGAGTTGCAAGACAGATATAGTGGATCAGAAGAGGATCGAGATTGTCTCAGGAGATGCTACAAGGAAAAGGAGAAGGAGAATAAGGAACTGCAAGAAGTAGTTGTAAAGCTGCAAAGAGTATGCAGTGAACAAGAGAAATCAATTAGTGGATTGCGACGAGGATACAGTGATGATTTATGTAAGAAAGTAACAGAGGAAGGTGATAACATCAGTAGGTTACAAATGGAACAGTTACGATTAACAGGTGTTGAACAGATGCTGCGAAAGGAGGTTGAGTCCTGCAGGCTTGAAATGGAATCTCTTAGGCATGAGAACATCTCCCTCTTGGACCGTCTTCAAGGTACTCATAATGGTTATGGCCACTCATTTATCAAACTTGACCGACAACTCCATGCCCGAGTAGACTACTTGCAGAGTCAGGGTTTGTCGTTGCTAGATAAGAATAGCTGCTACCTAGGTGATCTGTTAGAATTTATAAAACGCAGGTGGTATCAGCAGGACACTAGCATGGATTTTGATGGATTTTCAGTGGACGAGTACATTCTGAAGTTTCAGAGTCTAAAGAGAGGGATTGAGAACTTCAGAAGAAACTTGCAAACTATATTGACAACATTAGATGAGAAGTCCAATCTAGACTCATTGCTATGTCATGTGCAAACTATAGAAGATGGTAAACCAAGGCAACTGAAGAGTCAGGTGTCAGAGGTAAATCTATATTCCCCAAATAAGATATTTGTTAACTTGATGATCTCTATTGTTGATACAAGCATTAATCTTTCTGAGTACAGTCAACGGACAATATATATGCTAATTTCCAAACAAGATATATGTTAATTTTCGTTTGCCATCCTTTGAATGTTTACAAGAAATTTGGATCCTTGAAGGACTTTGCAAAATGTGCAGTCTTAATTTACGTCATCATGTTATGGTAGTAGTAATGGTAAAGCCAGGCTTGCCATTTCATTTGGACTGGTGCATATCGGCTGGAATTCACCGGTTCGGGTGTGAATTGGGATATGGACAGCCTCTTTTCAGGTGAATATGTAGCTTACTGCCTGGTAAGCCTATTGAATTGAGCTTATTGCTCGATTCTTTTTTATTTTTTATTAGGATCACATTATCCTCCAATGGTTTCCTCTCTTTTATGATTTCTCTGTCTCTAGTACTCACCTCTCTCATGACAACTGCCACTTCTCACCCATTGCTTGCACTGGCCACATTGTCAGCCCATCGATCCATCCAGATCTTCTCTCATTCTCCTCCTCTGTTGCCACCACCACCTCCTCCCCTCATCTTCTTTTTTCTCTTCCGCCTCCCCCTCTTCTTCTCCTCCTCCCCTCGTCTTTCTCTTCCACCTCCTCCTCCCTCCCCCCCCCCCCCCCCCCCCCCCATTTTTACTGGGTCGGTCGGCTAGGGTTAAGGACAAAAGGGGTAACTCACTTAGAAAGTAGCCCATAGGGCTAGGGTTTGGCTCCTCCCCTCTTCTTCTCCCCCCTTCCTCCTCGTCTTTCTCTTCTTCTCCCCCTTCTCCTCCTCCCCCCCCTGAAAACTCCTTATCGGTACCAAGGTACATACCATCGACCGACACAAGTCCAGTAGCCAGTCTGCAAAGCTTGTAGCTGTAATTATCGGATAGTACCTAATGGTTCAACTAGAACTTGAAACCTTGTAAAGTATATTTAGATCGACAACAGTTGGGTTGGGCCTTTCTATGTTCTTTTATTCCAGAACTGAATTGAACATTAGGTGTTTGTTCAAGTAGGAAAAGGTTAAACTGCTTGTATCCTAACTGCTTACTGAAAAAAGGCTTGCATCAATGTTTCCAGAAGTTATTTCATTCACATTGTTCAGCATGTCATCTGATGTCCACTTTTTACCTGTTTAGGATGAAATGGAGTTAAACCTGAGGGCAGAAGCCATACTATCAAGAGTATTGAAAGAGAATCTGTGCTCCAGAGAACTGGAATACGAGCAATTACAAGCTGACTTTGCAACTTCAGTTAGGGCTCGTGGCATCCTGCAAACTGCTAACCAGAGACTGCAAGATGAACTTTCTTGTCTTACCCACAAGATGAAGGACTTGGAACTTCAGGTGAACGTATACATGAAGGACTTGCTTACATTTGTTTTCTAACTGTGTTTCTTTGATCATAGACTAGTACTAAATAATGCTTTACTGTTTGAATGTACTAGTGTATGAAATTATGTATTTCTACCTTTGTTTGCTTTATCCTAGACTAGTACTAAATAATTCTTTACTGTTTGGATGTACTAATGTATGAACTTTATGTAATTTACTAAATCATAATGCATAGAAGATCTGATTGCTAATTTGGGTTACTTCTGTTTTTATTGCTTTTGAGTTTTGATGCATCATAAGTTGTCTTGATTATTTGAGATACCACTGCTCCGTTATTTTTCTCCATCAATTTAAATAATTGACCACCTTGAGAACATAAATGCTTCTGGCAATTATGTGAGGCCCATTAAAATCATTAGAAAAATCACTTAGCTTCTTTTTAAGTTTACTTGCTCTAGTGAAGTTACTAGAGAATCAACCTTTACTTGCATAAGCAGGTAGGCTTTGTTTTTACAGATATTTTACTTGGTTGATGAGAGTGATGTCACAGAGTGCATTATCTGTGTTTCTTTTGAGTTTTTTATATTGTATTTTTCAGTGCTACATGGTCAAGTGAATATACTGGTTGGCGACCAGACCTGTGGAGCATTAATATTTAGTACCATATAATATACTATGTTGATACAAGTTGGCAAGTGTCAGTATACCGGTTGGATCATTACAAACAAAAAGAGAGAGATAGGTGGTGGAGTTTTATAGTATAATGTCGGAAAGACAGCAATGCAGTGATACAAACAAGCAGTGGGGGCAGAAACGTGAAGGAGAAAAGCTATAAATGGAGGAGAGAATTAGCGATAAAAAAAATAAAAGTACAGTGGGTTTATGGTTAAGCATTGATTAGCTTCTCGCTCGATAAATCCAATGTACTAAAATACAATGTGATAAGCTTGGTTCCAAGCATCGGATCTGGCAAAATTGCTCAAATCACATACCGGTATCCATCAGATCAATAAAAAATGTTCTGTATCGACTGGTAGGGTTGGAACTTTAATCCTTGCTCTTATGTATATTTTCCCTCTCGTGTAACTTAGATGTCACAATGAGCACAATTTGTGATTACATTTATCAATTCACTTGTCAACAAAATCTCAATGACCTCAAGCCTTCAGGAGAACAAAGTTGCTTTAGTTCTAATGAGGTCTTGAGATTGGTAAGGCAGTTTGCTATCCTGCAGCTTGAGGGACATTGTAGATTTTTCTTTGTGTCAGTAAAAGTAGTTCACTGTGACTAGCTCAGGAACCAGCATTGTGCGGTTGATGCTCCATAATTCTATTTTTTCTAAACTTGTGTCTTTTGATTTACTACTTTTTATTGACTTGGTACCTTGATGAATCACTTTTGCTTTTTTATGAACTTGACAATGATGAGGGTCATCAAAATAGCAGATACTGAAGAAGGATGAGACAATCTCTCAGCTCCATCAGGAGATGCAGTTTTCCATGAGGGATCTAACTTCTGTTCAGAGCGTACTCCAAAACGTCTCTCAGGAAAAGGACCAAATGTGGGAAGAAGTGAAACAGTTGAGAAAGACTAACATGCTTATGGAGAATGAGGTTAGTTGTCTCAGGAAGAAGATTGAGACTCTTGACGAAGACATACTTCTCAAGGAGGGCCAGATATCCATTCTGAAAGACAGCATGGAACAGTTCATTCTAGAATGAGATGCTAAAGAATAAATCCGGTTTCCTGTAGGTACGGTTTTGTTATGTCAACTTTTTAAGATGCATATTTTGGATTTCATATCATATTATGTCTATTCTTTGTATTTCTTTTTTCTGGTTTCTAATATTTATCCAAATGCCATGTTCCCTTGTGAGGATTAATTTCAACTCGTAGGATCATTGAGATTGATACCAATTCATGTTTACTCAGGCTCCTTACAAACTTTATATATAAACACAATTTGTAAAGAAGATCTAAATCAAATAGTTCTACTTTTGCAAAAACCCAATGACGGTTACTCAAAATATATCCGCATTTAAGCTTTGCTCTTTGCTCTAATCCTAATACTTTTTTCCAGGTCTCCTTGATTTGTGTCCGGTTACTCTGATATTAAAAATAAATTCCTCCATCAAGCCCTACTTACACCTGCAGTTGGCTTTGTCTCTACTTGTGCTTCATCATCAAGATAGCTATGTCCCATTCTTTGCACCTATGATTGTCTTGCTTTTTGCCACCTACCATCCTACAGTCTTCATGTCTCTTGTCTGTACTGTTTCATTTCTCTGGTTTCCTCACCATGTCTTTTGTTCGGCCAAATGAGAACATCACATGACACTAGCGGTGGTTTATTTTTATCTTTGAAATTGTTCAATTTTCTGACCGTCAACACGAGGCGTTCGAGTTTTAAATCAAGTTATGATCTCATCACCACCGCAACCTTTGTTATTTACGTATATTGTTTGCAGTACTTGGGTGACGACGTCTGGATCCAGAACAAAACCAGGTTTCTGCAAATCTCAAAAGGGCTCGTTCACCATGATATAAAAATGTTTTAACTCTTGTCGAGCCATAAATACTGTTAGAAATAATTGACTGTCTGCACCGAGTGGTCATTTGGGTACATTTATGAGATAAAGCTGTTTAGTGTTGATTGAATCTTTCTCTGCAGGTCGTATCTGGTTCACTATTGTAGCACCAGCTTCCCATCATACTCTCAGTGAACCCTTTTGTGGTGGTAAATGGTTGTCAGTAGTGGTGTGCACTTATTGTATCAACATCAGATAATTTTCATCTTCATTTGATTTTTCTTTTTCTTTTATCTCAATTGAATGATCTCATGTAGAGACTAGCTTGGCTTTCTGCTCTTTTCTTTACAGAGGATACTGGAATCTTGTTGCTGTGTAGGAAATATAACACAGAGGATGTGGGCCATTTTGTTTTTTTTCTGTAAACATTTGTTTGTTAGAACAGAGTTTTTGTTCTTCCAAAGAGTAACATCTTGAATTGGACTCACTGGAGTTATATTCACTTAGCAGGGCATGATCTGAGTGTAACTTTATCAACTTTATCGATTTCTACTAAACTAATATAAACTTCTACAGAAATACCAGGACATTATTATTATTATTTTTTTAATTTTATGATAAAAAATAATTATCAAAGTTAAAGATTTTATGAATATGTTGTGTGATCGAGTGTAATTTAGTTAAATATCAAGTGTAATTTGGTCAACTTTCACTAGTTCAACTCAAACTTCTACTAAAATACCTAACCATAATTTTAAGATGATTAGTATCAAATTTTTTTTTTAATGGAATTTTATTATTATTAATTATTAAAATTAAATATTTTTAATAAGTTTCATAATCTGAGATATGATTTTAAAATGATTATATTATTATTATTTTAAAAAAATTATGATAATTAATTATAAAATTAATTTTTAAAAAATATGTTTCATAATCGAATATAACTTAATTTAATTTCGAGTGTAACTTTTAACTTTTATTAAACCAATTCGAAATTTCACAGAATTACTATGTCACTTTTTTTTCTTCTTTTTTTAGAATTTTAAAATAATTAATTATCAAAATTAGATTTTTTTAATAATACATATGATCAAGTCATTTTAGTAAATTGCACTACCAAGTAAAAACGAATAAGAGCTCTGACTATTTATTTAGAACTCTCTTCTTACTATTTATAATCTCTTAAAAATAAATAAAATAAAATGTTATTATTCACAACTCCTCTAATTCTATTTATACCCTTTTTTTTCTTTTTTTCCTTGCTTGTAGCCCTCTCCTATGCACACTATTGCCATCGGTTCTCCCCCCTGCCTATGCATCTTACCAAGCAGTTTGCAGAAACTTGGAACACTATAATTTCTAGGTTAATGCAAGTGACTTAGAAGATGATATTTTTTGAGCTATTATAGGATATACATAATCTTAAAAATGTTAAATAATTATGATAAATGTTAAAAATTATTTTTCACTTCCTCTTCGATCTTTAATTTGTCTCATTTCATCATCTATCTTCTTCTTATGTCATTTTATGTGACCTCCAGCAATTAAGAGGAGAAGGAGAAGAAGAATAATAAGAGGAAAAAAAAAGAAAAAAAAAAGGAGAAGAAGAAGAATAATAAGGGAAAAAAAAAAGGAAGAAAAGAGAGTTGTAGGTAAGAAGTAAAAAGATTTTATTAGAATTAAGTTATAAATCGAAGACATATATGTCTATTTATAGAGATAATTTAGAAATATTTAAAATTCTTAATATATGATTGTAAATAACAAAAAATGGGTTGCATTAAATGAATATTGGGGATGCCATACCGTAAAAAAGATTTTTTTTCCGATAAAACCTTTAAAGCTTTCTATTTTTTAAAAAATATTATTTTCTTGGACTCATGCAACTAACTCTTGTTAATGATGTCAGTTAATTAAGTTGATAAAAATTTTAACGATCGATAATAAGTCCCTGAAATCACATCTTATCTTCGTCATGACCTCTCTAAAAACACTCTAACCTTGTTTTTTTTATAATTAATAAAATTTATTCCAATCCATCCATGCATATCTAAGTCCTGGTGCATTAATTATTAAAAATAACCTAGACAAAAATCAGGGACCACATGAAATATATATATATTTTTAAAGGAAAGTGGCATTACGTTACAAAGTAAAAAATGTTTAAGTAGAGAATGTTTTGCTTAATCTGACATACTTGTAAGGAGTTCGATCCCACCCATATTTGATGACTTAGTCTCATATTGGCTACGTGTTAGTAGTGTTCTATCCAGGGCGTAGCATTCGACTTGTAGCATTGAGTTCATCGTGCAAGAGATATAGCCAGTTTCCAAGATTCACCCTTGCTGGTTTCGCTACATGTTAGTAGTGTTCTATCCAGTATGGCGTAGCATTCGGCTTGTAGCGTTGAGTTTATCGTGCAAGAGATACAGTCAGTTTTCAATATTCACCCTTGCTGGTTTGGCTGCATGTTAGTAGTGTTCTATCTAGTATGGCGTAGCATTCGGCTTGTAGCGTTGAGTTCATCGTGCAAGAGATACAATCAGTTTCCAAGATTCACTCGTTTGGCTGCATGTTAATAGTATTCTATCCAGTATGGCGTAGCATTTGGCTTGTAGCGTTGAGTTCATCGTGCAAGAGATACAGCCAGTTTTCAAGATTCACCCTTGCCCGTCTTTAAGAATAAAGCTCAAACTTAGACTCTTCATCGCACTGAAGCATCATATTCAATGATTGTGGAGTGAGAAGTTGGAAATTGACTAAAAAGTTGTGCACATGAGATCCCAAAGCCCTCATGGTAAAATATGGTTAAGAGAGATGTCTTCATCAAAATATAATACGCTACATGTACATGACAAGAATATGGTATCAGTATTATCATTTACTTATGCTATCAACAATAATATAACAAAAAAATTGAAAAAATAATATGACAGAAAAGTAAACAAATTTAAGATATTTTCACTTGCTAAGCAAAATGATGTAACTTAATGTGTGACGGTAGTACATATGTTATAAACACGTAAAACATAAGAACTACGTATTTATATTTTATCCAAAATTTATATTAAAAAATACCTATGTTATCATCAAACAAATTTAAGATATTTTCACTTGCTAAGCAAAATGATGTAACTTAATGTGTGACAGTAGTACATATGTTATAAACACGTAAAACATAAGAACTACATATTTATATTTTATCCAAAATTTATATAAAAAAATACCTATGTTATCATCTAAAAAAATACCTCCCTGTCCATTGTATGGGTGAATTACTAGTATCTTTACTTACATAATAGAGTCTATGACAAGTGATAACTCAATACGTATAAATCTCTTATGTATATCATAATATATACGTGTACTCCTATGTATGTTATAACATATATATGCATCATACATTATAACATATCTGTGTACTCTCATATCATATGTCATAACATATTTATGCATTCTCACACCGTATGTTATAGCAAAAACATGCAATACATTTTCACTATAATTTATATAATTTTATGATTATGTAAGGTGTACATTAATTTCAAGCTTATACCTACCTCATAGCTATTATATTATTCATCGAAAATACATCATGAATACATATAATACACATGACCATTATTATATAGTAAATTAAACACATAATTATCTAGTTCGACTTAAAATGAAAGTGATAGTGACGGACCATGGTCTTTAATGATCAAATGTCCTAGATAGTTGTAAACCTATCAAATTTGGAATACAGAGTCATGATATGCTGAAATTAAGAACCCTACATCTTAAATTACTTATAAATCTCAATCTAAGCAATAATTTATAGCAAAATTTTAGTAGAATCTCTTTTGACTTAAATTATAGCCAACCTGCAAATTCACCTAAATTATATCATCAATTTTCGAACAATTCAACCTATAATCAAATGACCTAGTAATTATCAATCAAATCACAACGTGATTCTGCAAAGGAATCTTGCTTCACTATTATTAATGACTAAACCATCTTGTATAACCATGAAATTTCACAAAAACTTAGGAGACATATAAAACTAAATCTATACAAAATTTTAGCCTAAAATAGAATCATTTAGGGCTAAACTATCCTCATAATTCAACTATTATTACATATTCAGTTATGCTAAAATTATGTTGAGAATATTTAAACTTCTAAAGGTCATATCATAGTGCACATAGATGGTATGTATTTAATTTCAAATTTTAAAAAATCATAAGGAATTCTTTAAACACATTAAAAATATAGGAGCTCATTATATCCTTAAGGGTGTCAAATAAGTTAGAATCTTATATTTTTTAATGAAAAGATTCTATTCTAAGTGCTTCAGCTTCCAAAACTCATAACTACATACACAAACCTTAGGTTAAAACAATCCAAGAAGCCATAGAATCATAACAGATTCATACAAAATATCTCTAAAAATCATAGATTAATTTAAACCCTAGATTATTCAAAAGCATCTAAAATATAAGTTTACAACTTGCCAAGCTAAAACCCTAGGCATATCTATAGAAGGGTTAGGTTTTCTTATCTTGTTCTTCCTTAGGACTAGGGTTCTTAGCCTCCATGAAGGAAAGAGTGAAGAAACTCAGAGAAAGGGTGAAAAATGAGATAAATAGTCGTGCTTTTATCTAGTTTGATAAGGAGTATAAAGACAAATTAAAGAGGAGGTTGATTTGGGGCTGCTTAATATAATAGGTTAGGCTCGACCCATTAGGCCCATCAAGCCCAACTCAAGTTTTTTTTTTCTCTTAATATAATTTTAGAGTTGATATAATTCAATATGAGCCTAATTTGGATTGACAAAAATAATAAGTTTTCATTCTAACGTAATCATTTAATTTTACTTATTTATCTTAACATTTTTTTATTTTTATCTCCACCTAATTCTTCGCTTCTTCGCTATTCCTGCATGCCTCCAAGTCTCACTTGAGAGACACTTAAGGTTTATTATAATTTAATCTCATACTTAAATAAATTAGTATAATTATGCGTATTGCGCTAGAGAATCATACCCTTTTTTTTTTGAAGTAAAACATACTTAAAAATAGACATCAATGCTTATATATACTCTAAATAATATTTCAAAAAACTTTATGTATAATATTTTTTAAAATATATACTTCAACTTTAAAGGACAATAATATGAGCATATAAAGCATAAATATCATAAAATATTTCCAATAATATATGTATATTATTTATGTTTCTGTTGACACGTTAGATATATAAAAACCTTGAACACTACATAACTAGGCAAAGGTTTTATACCACAACGATTTAATGGAAGCACAACGATTGCCAAAGTAGTAGTTATTTCAATTGTTCCACAGAATCCAAAAGAGTTGGCAATCGAAGCTAGAAGCATGTTTCTATTAATTTTGTTTAGAGATCTTCCTTCCATGATCCAATTACTGAGGGGCCAGGTTTCATATGGATTGCACCAAATACCAGTAGGTTAGGCCAAAAGGACAGTAGCAGAAGATACGAGATTCTTCAAGTGAAACTATATTTGATTTCACGTTGTGCAAGAACATGTTTTCATAAATACATTATAACAATTTACACCTAAATTACCAAAGAAAAGTTCAATGTTTAAACATGACAAATCCCATGGTATAACATATAATGCAATAAATTACAAAAGTAGACCCCACGCTGATGGGAGTCGCATGTAACGTTTATCGTCTTTTAATATATATATTTTCATGACAACTATATGAAAAAAGAAAAATCTTAATCACAATTGACGACAGAGATAGTCAGTTTGAGATGAGTAGCACTTACGGAATCAGATATACAAGTCTATCCAAGAATCTGTGCACTTTTATGAGACTTTGACTTGTTATTAGCAGAGTCTCAAGTCTTCTCCTTATTGGCCTTTTTTTGTTCAATCGTCTCCATTGCTTCTTCAAATGATTTCTGCAGAAAAATGCCAGTCATTTATTAGCTTATTTATTATAACTTTCTTGAGCAACAGAGTTGACAAGATGAAGGGTGGCGTCAACGCTCACACTAGTTTTGGCAGAATGCAAATTTATTCCGGAAGGTGATTGCCATTCAAGAAGCCTAACTCATGGGTTACAATAGGGAACTCAACAAATAATTGTAAAAACAGATGCAGAGAAAGAACAAAAAATCTCCTGGAGACTAACTCTGTCCGTGATAAATTTTTTTTTTTTGCTTCTGAGTCAATTTCGTGCTCACAAAACTTTACAGGAAAGGTAACAAATGTACTGAATAACTTGCTGTACATATGCTAAAACCAGCAAATGTTATTAAACCTGGAGAGGGCATCAGCCTCCCGACCTATCAAGTTTTAGTGCTTGGATGAGCAAGGAATTGGATGCATCAGACTTTTGATAATACAACAATTCTGTTTTGGGAAAAAAACAAAGCTAACACCAGCACTTTTCCGTTAATAAATATAGTAGGAGGGCTCAACCTGGGCCCAACATCAACCTTGATAAGCTATAAGCCACTAGAACAATGAAATGAGAAAAACCAGCTCATGGCAAAAGCTCTTACTGTAAGCATAAGCTCTTCTTATCAATTTGCTCAACTAATACTGACTCTAAAAATAGACACCTTATTGTAACTAAAGAATGTATAACAACCAAAAGAAATGTAGAGAAAGTCACACCACCAAAGACTTTCAGCTTATACAACCAAAAGAAGATAAAGTTATTGCTTATGGATTAATTGATTCCTACTTTTGATATGCAACAGAGTCAGCTAAATGTCACCCATAGTTCCATGGGATTTATGCAGTATGCGGTTTAAAGCATGATAATGAAGCAGATATGGCTCCTATGATTATCTTAGATAATTCAGGTACTAAATACAAAGGCTCTTATTACATTGTCAAATTAGTCAAACCTATTTTTTATCTTCAAACTAAGACCTACAGATAGGATGGAGATAAAAAAGCAGCACATAAAACCATCACTATCTAATGGCAAGTCAGAATAAAAAGTTCAGAAATTGTACCCCAGAATTGTTCATTTTCCACATAGTTTCAGAACTTCTCTCAACAACTACTGCTGCACCTAACAAGACACTGAAGGGGGAAAAGAAAAAGTAAGTGCAACTCCTGAATAGCAAGAAAGTTCACTGCTTAAGAGTAATAAACATGACCTATATAAAGACAAAAGGATCTTGTTGCATTTATTGGCATTTTTGTCAGTATTCATACTATACCTTTCCACATGGACAGATGAAACTGCAAGCATATCTAATGAAAAGAGCAGATCTATGGCATCATTATTCATGACTAACAAGCAGTACAATTTAATGCATTGTCACTGAACAATTATGTCGGTTTGTCAAAATGGGCTATATGATCATGTTAACATATAAGTCCTCACAAGAACAAAATCTGGATCAATCTTATCCACCTACACTCCATGTAGATCTTTTATTTACTTTTGACTAGCAAGCTTCGTACCATAAGCAAGAATTTTTAATAAAAGGTAAAGAAGAGGAATGTCATGCAGCATGATAGCAGACTTTTTTAAACTCAGAAGAAGTGTAGATTGTATTTAAAACTTCAACTGAACACATAAAGCACCACAAAATTACCGGAAAATGTACAAACATACTAAATAAATAATCATACTAAGCTTTCTGAAAACAAAAAATAGGGTAAAAAAACAAGAATCTCAATTAATAGAAAATCATATCCAAGAACAAAAATACAATGACAGGGATCTAACCAATAGTCAGATCCAACTTTTTATAAAATTGAATTCAGGTAATCAATAAAAATGACTACATATCACTGCTCAACATTTTAGAAAGAACTTAGGTGGAAAGCCCTTCACATGAAAGCAATACAAGAGTAATGCAGACACAGATAGAAAAATATCAGAACAGAATAGAGGTAAAGCTGGAGCTTAATCCTGATACCTAAGAAGAATCCTAAAAGGATTGTGTTTATGTTGCATCAAAAAATTAAAATGAAAAGAAAATGTAATTACTTGGTAACAAAAAAGTGTCTTGTTTTCATTAAGCAACAGATATTCAGATGTCAGGCCTATTTAACTATTGAACCTTGGTAATCAGCATGACAGTCTAGCCGACAAAATGCCCATTTATTGCCAAACTAAACCTAATAAGTCTCGTAGAACAAAAAACCACCTATGCTTCCTATTCCAAGTGTCCTTCCAATTCCAAGTGCACAACAGATCTTTGAATGGACTTTGATGTAGATGGTTACATCATTGAACCTGCACTTAATTTTATGAAAGGCCTCTCTCTCTCTCTCTCTATCAAATTTCTTTTTCAATTTTCCTTTTTAACTTGATTTTTCATTTGTAACTAAAAAAATATTAAACTAATTTTTCACTTCCACTTTCCAGAGAGAGCCAGGCAGTCAAACTATTATATATAAGGCTTCAAATCTTGAAGAATGGCTACTTACCAAACCCAAAGTCTCCATCATACCATATATTGGTAGATTAATACATTAACTTCAGGAAAGCCAACAATGCTGCTAATTGGGCAGCAACGTTTGCTAAGAACTCTAGTTCTTCGCCAGCTGACTTTTGTAGCATCATTACCCCTGATAAAGAGGAGACTATGTATTCCAGACTTTTGAGTAGTTAATTTAGCTGTTTTACTTTAAAAGAAATACATTAACTAATAGTTATCTGGAGCACAAACTGCCTCTTTAATGTGACATGGCAAACAGATGCACATCACTGATCATTACAAAAGAACTAACCACTCATAGAGTTGCAAAATTAGTGTCTTCTAAATGTTACCAGGTCCTACCTACTAAATTTTATGAACACAAGAGAATATAATTTTTCTCATTCATTTAATTTTTTTTGTATACAAAGGAAGACATATATAGGCTGATTACAACCTATACAACTAAAGGAAATTGATTCTGTGCAATATTTCATTCTAATTCATTTCCTATAATATGAGCTGATTTGATACTGATTGAGTGGCCCAAAATAGGGGATATTCCCTTAATTATGGGATTATAAAATCCCTTAATTATGAGATTCAAAATCCCTTAATTATGGGATTTTCTACACTCCCCGTCAAGCTGGCTCGAAGATTTCAATCATTCCCAGCTTGCTAGTTAGATCCTCATAAGAAGATCCTTGAAGCCTTTTGATAAGAATATCCACTAATTGCTTTTATGTAGGAATTTAAGGCATGCGGACAATTCCTTCTTCAATTTTCTCCTTTATGAAACGTGGATCTACTTCAACATGCTTTACTCTATCATGGTGCACTAGATTATGAGCAATGTTAATAGCAATCTTATTGTTACAGTATAGTCTCATAGAAGTTTCAATAGGTATTCGTAAATTTTTTAGAAGAATTTTCAGCCATAAGAGTTCACAAATACCTTGTGCTACTGCTCTGAACTCTGCTTCAACACTGCTTCTAGCAACAACTGTCTATATCTTGCTCCTCCAAGTCACCACATTACCTCTAACAAATATACAATATCCTAAAGTTGATCACTTATCACTTCTTGATCTTGCCCAATCAGCATCGGTGAAGGCCTCAATTCTTATATGATTGTCATTTTTAAATAATAATCTGTTGCCTGAAGTCATTGACAAATATCTAAGGATCCTATATATTGTCTCTAAATGTTCTTCATATGGTGAGCAGGGGTTTAAATAAGCGCCTGAGCACTCGCCTAGATGCTTGGGTGAAACGAGGCTCGAGAGCTTCACAGATTCGCCAGGCAGCGCGCTTGAGTGAAACGTTGCTTGGGCGCTCGCTTGAACCCAGGCGCTAGGTTGAAACCATGCAACCGAACCATAGCTAGTTGGTTCGATTGAACCAACTAAGCTACAAAAAGTTACTTTACTTGCGAAACCCACCCCTGTTGCTTTCGTGTGTAGCTTTCGTGTGCAGTTCCCTCCGCCACTGTTGCTCCTGTGTAGCTCCTTCTATCGTCGAGGGAGAGGACCATAGCTTCCTCCGCCATCGACAGACACATCTAAAACTTCCTCTGCCTACAACGTCATCTTTAAAACACTGTTAATAATAGATCGTTAACTATTGTTATCATATAATAGTCCCTATTTAGATTTTAGTACTCTTAATCTCTATTTATCAATTGTATTATATATTTTTATATTTTAATATTTCAGAACGCCTCGCTTCGCTCGATCGAGTGCCTAGTGCCTCGGGTATTTTGGGACCTTAGTGCATAACGCTTTTTAAATCACGGTTGATGAATGCATAAATTGACTCACTACACTCACTGCAAATGCCAAGTCTGGGAGAGTCTGAGATAGGTAAAACAACTTACCTACCAATCTTTAATATTTGATTGAATCTACCATGGCTCTTCGAGAACGACATCCCAATTTATAATTGAGATATGTTGGAGTATCCACAGGTTTACAACCAAGCATCCATGTTTCTTTTAGAAGGTCTAGGGTGTATTACCTTCGTGAAATAAATATCTGATCTTGCTATTTCCGTGCCCAAGAAATATCTTAGCTAGCTAAGATCTTTAATTTCAAACTCTTTGGCTAGGATATGCTTCAATTTATCCAATTCTGAGATATCATTGCCTATTAGGATAATATCATCCATATAAACTATAAAAATAGCAATATCTCCCTTATCTAAGTGTTTATAGAACATATAGCTCGAGTGACTTTGAGTGTAACCATGGTCATGAATTGACCTTGTGAACCTCTCAAACCATGCAAGTGGTGATATTTTGAGATCATAAAGAGATCTTCTCAACTAGCATACCTTATTCAAGCCATACAATAGAACCATCTGCCTTATATTTAATAGTAGACACCCATTTGCATCCCACTAGATTCTTCTCTTTTGGTAAATGCACCACACTCAGTATCATTCTTTCGAAGAGCTCTCATCTCCTCCATAGGTGCCTCTCTCCATTCTGGAATTAATAGAGCATCCTATATTTTTTTTGAAAATTTTAAACTAGAAAAGTTAGTTGTAAAAGCCTTATAGGATGGAGATAATCTATAATAGGACATATTTAATTATAGGATGCATCGTACAAGATCTAATTCCTTTTCTAATGGTAATGAAACATCAAGATCTAAGGAAGAAATAGAGTTACTTATGTCTATGTCTAGATCTGCTATCAGTTCAGACTCTTGGCAGTACCCAGAAGGGTGAACATCGACCTTTTTAAGATTTTGCTATTTTGAATATACACGAAGCTCAAGTGCAATCATAGTAATATCACCCTGTAAACTAGACTATCTAATAGCATACTGTGGCACTGGAGATTTGGGCTGTGGTGTTCAAGATTTGGATTCGGGAGTATCAATGGGACTAGTTAGTTGTTGGCTGGTAGGTTTGGTAAAGTGAAAGTAGGAGATGAATCTGCCAAGGAAATGGGGATTGATAGAGACAATTCCCAAAAACAATCTTCTTGGGTAGAATTCTCTCCCAGAAGATGAATTTTTTGAAAATATATTTGGTTTTCAAAGAATGTGACATCCGTAGTGACAAATATTTTTTTCAATATAGAATCATAGCATTTGTGACCCTTTTGAGTCAGGGGAGTAGCTAATGAACACACACTTTAATGCACAAGATTCAAGTTTACTTCGATGATGGCTATGAATATGGACAAAAGCAATGCACCCAAATATCTTTGATGGAAAAAAGTTAAATAGTTTCACATGTGGATAAATAAAGGATAACCGTTTAAGAGGTCACATGTGGATAAATGAAGGATAAACGATCAAGAGGAGTTTGAAAATTAAATATTCTAGTAGGCATTCAATTAATCAAATATGAAGCAGTAAAAATGACATCTCTTTAAAGTTATTTAGGAACATAAATAGTAAATAAAAGAAAGCATGCTACTTCAAGTAGGTGTTTATTTTTTCATCCTGCAATACTATTTTGTTGGGGGCTATCAACACATGAAGATGAGTGGATTATTCCATGCTCTAACAAGTAGGAACCGAGACTGGTATTAAAGTATTCTCTACCATTGTCAGTTCTCAAAACTTGTATTTTTGCTTGAAATTGATTTTGGATCAAGGTATGCAATTTCGAATGGTACCGCTCGAAACGGGCGGTACGTACCGGTCCGATGGCATACCGGTACGCGGACCGCCCGCTACCGGACGGAACGTGCTACAGTGCTACAGTAAGAGGAAGAAATATTTAAAATCGCTCGGTAATAGTGATACGATGCTCCAACAGTCAAATTGACCGTTGGAGCCCTTTCTCTTAGTATTTAAACCAAGGTATGCAATAC
>LVTN01000779.1:99225-109481 GCA_001649415.1 Musa itinerans
CGAAATAGGGGAGAAGGGGTTTAAATACTATGAGAAAGGGCTCCAACGGTCAATTTGACCGTTGGAGCACTATATCACTATTACCGAACGGTTTTAAATATTTCTTCCTCTTACTGTAGCATTGTAGCACTATAGCACGTTCCATCCGGTAGCGGGCGGTCCATGTACCGGTATACCGTCGGACCGATACGTACCATCCGGTACGGGCAGTACCATTCGAAATTGCATACCATGATTTAAACCCTTCTTCTCCCCTATTTCACTCTATTATATTTTCATACTCTCTTAAACTACCTCAAACTTTTTTTTTCTCACATTTGTGCTCTCTTAAACTCTACAAAATAACGATTTGTGAATTGAATCGAGACTAATTTGGGAAGATTAAGAGGAAGAACTTTCTAATAAAGATGTATATTTACATAAGGATAATTTATAATGGACTGAAATACGAACCTTGCACAAGATATTCTTCAAAGCCCGAAAAAGATATGTGATATTATTCTTACCTAATTTACATTGATTTTGCTAAACTTATACTATTACTATATTTATTTCTAACTTAAAAACCCTATCCTAACTTTTTTTTTTTTCAAGTATTTTCGGAGGGTTTTACACTTAAATTAGGTGTACCGCTCGGTACGCCCTAGCATACCGCTCAGTAGCGGTACTGTACTGAGCCAACCTCAAAACACTGGTACGGTACGATATTGCATATCTTGTTTTAGATCATGGTATGAAAGTTCTTGAAAGTTTTTTCAGCATCAAAACTTTCTTTTAAGAGGTAAACACAACATATTCTTGTATGGTCATCAATAAATGTTATAAACCACTTTCCAAACAAATTTGTCACTTTAGAAGGACCTCAAAAGTCACTATGTATAAGACTAAATGATTTGGATTCTTTGTAAGGCCGAGAAGGAAAAATAGTGCAATAGTGTTTAGTAAATTGATAAAGTTTACATTGAAATAAAGAACTATTATTGTTTTTGAACAATGAAGGTAATAACTTTTGCAAATAAGGAAAGCTTGGGTAGTTTAGTCTATAATGCCATAACATTATTTCACTACTAGTAGGAGTGTTACTATTTATTGTCAACTAAGCTTGTCCATTCCAAGTAGTGTCCTCTTCAAGACAATAAAGTCTTTCACTCTCTTTAGCACCACACAACATATTCTTGTATGGTCATCAATAAATGTTATAAACCACTTTCCAAACAAATTTGTCACTTTAGAAGGACCTCAAAAGTCACTATGTATAAGACTAAATGATTTGGATTCTTTGTAAGGCCGAGAAGGAAAAATAGTGCAATAGTGTTTAGTAAATTGATAAAGTTTACATTGAAATAAAGAACTATTATTGTTTTTGAACAATGAAGGTAATAACTTTTGCAAATAAGGAAAGCTTGGGTAGTTTAGTCTATAATGCCATAACATTATTTCACTACTAGTAGGAGTGTTACTATTTATTGTCAACTAAGCTTGTCCATTCCAAGTAGTGTCCTCTTCAAGACAATAAAGTCTTTCACTCTCTTTAGCACCACCAATCAGTCTTCCCAAAATATAGGTCCTGAAATTCATAGGTGAGAAGGAAAGAATTTAGTAGCGCAATGCAAATCCTTTGTAAGTTACAAGACAAGTTAGGAACATGAAGCACAGAATTTAATACAAAGGAATATATAATTGCAATTATGCCTTTTCCTGCTATAGAAAAAATTGATCCATCAACAACTTTTATTTTGAAGTTTCCAAGACAAGGTGTGTAGGAGGAAAACAAGTGTGAAAGGTTAGCAATATAGTCTATTGCACCTGAATCTATGATCCAAGGAGCTTTAAGCCCAAAAGAAGCAAAGCTGTGAAACAATTACCTTTCTTGGCCAAAGAGCAAGATGGTGAAGAAAAAGGATTAGGATTTTGAGATTGGTTCAGAAAATTAAACAATTGGTCAATTTGTTTCTTACTGAATAGAGGCGTTTGGGCTCCTTTAGAGGTGGTGGCAGATTACTTGTCTACTTCAATCCTTGGCTATTAGCCTTATCTGGAACTCGATTGTTCTTCCAGTTTGCTAGTTTTCTTGTATCTTCCAACAAGTTTCTCTTGTGTGTCTTGGTTTATTGCAAAAATCACACCATAATTTGCCTTTATCATATCCCTTCCTTTGATTACGTTGCACAACATTAGCAGAAGAATTAATTTCAGCTGTCATGATAGTGTAGAATTTTCTGCAACCATAGATGGAGTGGAAGATCCCATCATGACTTGTCTTCTGCTTTCCTCCCTCTTAACTTCGGAGAATATAGCTTAAAGAGATGGCAATGGATCCTTTCCCAATATCCGTCCACAAATTTTATCTAGTTCTTTGTTTAAACCTGCCAAAAATTGAAAGGCTCGATCTCTCTCAAGCATTTTTATGTATCGAGCACTATCAACAGCACATTACCACACAAAATCATAAAAAATATCAAGCTTTTGCCGGTGTCTTCAAGGTATTGAAGTATTTTGTAACACTAGTATTGCCTCTTTTAAGCTCTTTGATCTTGTTTGTAATCTCAAATACTTGGGCTGAATTCCCAATATCTGAATATGTCTTGGCCACAGCATCCCATAACTCCTTTGCTATTGGTAAAAACATATATGTTTGGCCAATTTCTGGTTTCAGAGTTTATCAACCATGAAATGATCATGGAATTTTCAGAGGCACATACTTCGAACTTGGGATCATTCTCTACAGGTGTCGTTGTTGATCTGATCAAATAGTCAATCTTTCCTCTTCCTCGAATATACAACTTTACGGACTAAGACCAACAAAGAAAGTTCTGTCCATTGAGTTTATGCATTGTAATCAGCAAAGATGCATTGTCACCTAAGTTATTTGTTGGAGATGAAAGCATTGGTTTCATCTTCTCTCCTCAAGATGTAGTAGCGTAGGTTCATAAGCAAACAAGAAAGAAGAAATAGTTAGGGCCAGTGATTTAAAAAGCGTTAGGCGCCAAGGTCTCAAAATGTCCGAGGCGTTAGGCGCTCGCCCAAGCGAAGTGAGACGCTATGAAATATAAAAATATAAAAATATAATATAATTGATAAATATGACTATATAAATAAAAATACAACATTAAATTAAAAAGATCTAAAGTACCAAGTCAAATTATCCATCTTGTAATAACAAAAATGTCAAAAGACTCAAAATAATAAAATTTTGCATCAAATTCATTCATCATCATAATCAACATCATCATTCTCAAACATATCATCATCCTTCTCTTCCTCTTGTTTTTCTTCATCGAAATATGTTTCATCATCTTCAGCAATAGCAGAAGATGAGCTTAAGGCTTTTGCACTCATTTTTCCCTTCGTCATTTTGTATATGTTTGTAATTTTTCATCACTTGAGGCTCTTGCCACATCTCCTAATGTCAAGATATCATCTTCAAATATAAGCCCATCTTCGGCATCTTGCAAGTTCACACCCATTTCTCTCACCAACCACTCATTTGAATCATCAATGTCCTGTAATGAGATTGAATCAATGCTATTTCGCGAATCATGACGAGTTTTCAATGCTTGATTATACTTTATATAAACAAGATCATGTAATCGTTGATGCCCCAATCGATTTCTTCTCTTTGAGTGAATTTGTCATGCCATATAATTTGAAAATATATTAATAAATCTATCTAAAAAGAAATAGATTAATTGAAATAAAAATATTCTGTGATCTTTACATGCTTAAAGACACTCCAGTTTCATACACAACCCGTAGCACTACATGTCAAATTAAGAATTTTAATAGCTAATTGCTATAAGTTCGGGGTGGAATTTCCAAATAGAATCCACCATTCAACTATAAAATTTATTTTATTATTAGCAATAACACAGTAACATACTATAGATGAAATTAATTATATTAATATATTAATACCTAAGGATATAATTGTCCTAGATCGAACTGTCATTGAAATTCCAAAAAGATCATCGACATTCTTATATAAAGATAACTCATGTATGATCTTATCTTGCACCTCAAGACTTAGAACCAATCTTACAATGCATTGCTATAACCCATTTAGAACTTTTGTATTAAACCCAACGAAGGTGATCTTATAAAAGAATTCTAGGTTCAAATAATATCCTACTGCATATAATGAACAATGAAGTTGACAATTCCAACTTTCATCAATGATTGCAAATATTTTCTTATATTTTTCTTCATTTCCATTAAAAGACTTTTGAATCGTCTCCTTTATTATATTCATAACCCTGTAAATATATCTCATTGAAACTTATTTTCATTATTCGCCAACCAAAGAACTCGAATAAAGAGGGCTCATTACCTTTAATATATAAACTACAAGATTCCAAAGGATGACATTAAGATGATATCACTGACCCTTTTGCCTTTCGCTTCTTTTGCCCATTTGCTTGATCATATTCAAAGCCTCAGTATGATTATAGAAAAATCCAACAATAAAGATTGCCCTTTCTAAAGTCTTCTTGATTTCAAGAATCTTTCTAATATTCTCCAATATTAAATCAATACAATGTGCCGCACATGGAGTTCAATATAAGTGTTAAAGTAGTTTACCTAAGACAAGAATAACAAAATTGATAAGACTTAGAAGTCACATAGTTCTTCCATTCAAATTGGAGACAAAGTAAGTAAAAGATTAAAAATTGAAAAGATAAATCTTACCAGCTAACATATAGTTGCTTTCATTGTCGGTTATAACTTGGATGATATTTTGTTTATCAATTTCTTCCACAAACTTGGCAAGCAAATCATATATTTTTTCTCCAAATTTCACAAAAGATGATGTATCTATTTACTTCACAAACATGGTTCCTAAAGAATAGTTAATCATAAAATTAACTATACTCATGTCTCTTGTCAGCCCAAGCATATGACATAATAGAGCAACAATATTTTACCTATGATTCTTTATGGCCCTTTAATAAGTCATTTGTATAATCCAACTCTTTTTTCAGTAATAGAACTCGCATCTCATAATAACTTGAAGATTTTAATCCTGCACCTTATCTTCCAATAGCTTCAATCATCTCCTTAAAACTGTTTAAACAAGTTGTCCAACCCGATAGAAGAAGCGAGCAATGTGTTGAATTGCTCCTACTTGCCCTTATATTTGTCTTAGTTTTGCTTCTGTTTGTCTTTGTTGCTTTTGTGATCCTTGATACATATATAGGTCTATCGATCTCTTTTTGTCCTTCTTAACAATCATGGCTTTTTTTTTCCTTTTCTGTCACATACTCTTTTCCCACTTGGATTGACACTTTCAGAATAATCTTCTTCTTCATCATTTCTGATATGTTCAACACTATCCTCTGGTAAAATCCTATAAGATTCATTCTTTTGAATTTGTTTTTATTCATATAAACTAGCAACTCTTTTTTTACATCAGGTGGACACTTTTTACAGACTGATGCATTCTTGAAATTTCCTACTAGATGCTGCTTGGCACGAAAAATACCACATCTAGTGTCTTATCACAAAATATGCAAGTAACTGCATTAAGATCTTTAGGATCCTTTAGATAATTATATTTCTAGGCAAGATCCTTTCTTGAATTTTTTGAAGAATCTACTTAATTGCTTTGTACACTTGCTATTTATCCTGAAACCCTAATAATAATTTTAAATAAACAAAGATTAGCAATGGAAGATTACTTTGTACAGTAGTTAACAATCTACTATTAATAGTAAATTATTTACTGTTAACAGTAGTTAGAGGGGGAGAAAAAAACTGTTAACAGTAACAGAGGGGATAAAAGTGTCACCGATAATGGGAAGTGGGAAGGAGAAGGCAACGACGAGAAGCTACGGATGGCCACAACAGCGGCAGAGGATTAGTTTAAGATAGCTGCGACAACGCTGCGAACGACGGCAACAGTAATGGCAACGATGGTAGCTGCAAACAACAACAACAACGAAAGCTCCAAAGGGCGTCCGTTGGTGGCGGAGAAACCAACGATCCTCTCCCCTCGACAGTGGAATGAACTGCACACGGAGCGATGACGGAAGGAAGCTACGGGTTCCTGCTAGGCCGTCGGACCCGTCCGTCGATGATAGAGGAAGGCTCGATCCATTACGTATGTGGTGGAGGCAGCTATAGAAAGCATCGGCGATGGAGGCAGAAGCAGCGCTACGATTGGCTCGGGGTCGCGCGGGCATGCAAGGATGGCTTTTAAGGGTAAGAAACTGGTTAGTTGGTTCAATCAAACCAACTAACCACTATTGAACCGAACCAGACTTAAAAGTCTGATTCGATTGCTTTAATTGAACCAGGTGCTAGCCCGAGGCACGAGGCGCCTGGGTTCGGACGAGCTCCTAGGTAGCGCCTTATTGAAGCGCACTGCCTGGTCCACCCATAAGGCACTCGGGCCTCGCCTCACCTCGCCCGAGCGCCTGGGCACCTATTTAAATCACTGGTTGGGGCCATGGTTCGCTTTATCGGTACATACCAATGTACTGACCAACTGTCGGTAAAGGACATACCGAGCAGTACCGAGTGTACCGACACATGGTACATGAGGGCAACCAATATACCACTCATATCAATCCCTTGTCAGATCGATACATATCGTCCATACCAAGCGGTACGCCGCAATCGGGCAAACCTTGGTTGGGGCTAATCCGAAGAGTGGCAAAATAGAGGAAGAGAGTTTCAACAATTAAGGCTAAAAGAAAGAAGAAAACGATTCCTATAAGAACTAGGCATTGATAACATGAACACAAAAGAATATAATTTTTCTCATTCATTTAATTTTTTATGTATACAAAGGAAGACATATATAGGCTGATTACAAGCTGTACAACAAAGAAAATTAATTATGTACAATATTTCATTCTAATTCATTTCCTATAATATGACTAATTTGATACTGATTGAGTGGCCCAAAATAGGGGATAGATTCCCTTAATTATCGGATTATGAAATCCCTTAATTATGGGATTCAGATTCCTTTAATCATGCGATTTTCGACACTTTAACTATGTTAAATAATGCATCATAAAAAATATCCGAAGGTACTATGTTACCATAAAAAAAGTACTAAACTATTCAATGCCATCTAAACTCATAATTAACATCACCTGTGGGCTGTTTTATCTACTAGAAGATATAGAAGAGAGACTGGCCTCACCAATGGAAATTCAATATCTGAGATTCTAACTACAAAATTGTTAGCATCTGCAAGCAATAATCAGCATAACTGTCTCTTTGACATGCAACATGTTATTTTCAAATTTAACCAGGAATTTTGGAGAACTAGAGCTGTGTCAAATATGCTTAAGAATCCAGTTTCTCAATCAAGAAGTGACTCTTTGTAGTTAGTAAGTAAACAGGGGCATCTGATAAAAGAAATGACTAAATCATATTTTCAAGTTTGAAGCACCAGAAAAAGAGACAAAGTATCCATTTAATATCATTGTCCTTTCTAATACTCTTTTACTGCGAATAAGTCTTTACTCTCCAACATCAAGTAAAAATGATATGGCATGTAAACGTTGTCTTCTGCAAGCAATAGTCTTTCTATGTGCTTGAAAGAAAGCACAGTGAACACAAATTAAAAAAATCATGCAGCCACACATTATTTGATTTCCCATATCAAAACTGACCAAACAAGTAACCAACATCCAGGTATATTCAGTATCACATTATTTGATTGTAGCAACATTTCTTAATAAAAAATATATTCAGTATCACATACAAAAGAAAAAAAAACTGTACCAACCAGGCCTTGATTAATTTAACCAACATCCATGTGCTCTTTATCAGATCTATTGCACTTCTTCAGAAAACAATCCTTACCTCATAATAATTTGGTGTCTTGTACCCATTCACTGCATTAGATTTTAGGCTGGTCTACCATGATATTGATGAATTAGAAAATGCATTTTTGCAAAATTTTCAAACATAAATTTAGACAATAACCTTTGCTTGATCGGTATAGAGATTCAGGAAGTTTGGATGAATATCTCAACAATTTTATGTATGTTACATCCATAGAGATTGCAAACATTCCAAGCTTGGCTGGAATATGTCAAGAATTTTATGTATGTTGCTGACTAGATATTATGTGATCAGAGTGTAGACTTTCATCTTTGGAAGGGTGTATGAACTAGATTTCAATTATAATTTCCAAAAGAATTGTAAAAAGAATGAACCCAATACACAGGACTCCACCAATTTAGGAATCTTAAGGTCAATGTGCAAAGTCTTACCTCAACAAATAGAGAGGTTTCCGTGACTCGAACTCTGGCCATCTAAATTGCAAAGGAGTATCAGTATTTTTGAACCAAGGCTTGTTGTCATAATTTCCAAAAGAACATATGGCTTTTCAAGAAAAGGTATTCGGTGCAGAACCACACCAGAGATCTAAATAGTCAATGGGGGGACATGGCATTACTGAAGAAATTAGGGTTCTAGCTTATACTACAATTAGTGGGAAATGATGCTAACATGGTATTACTCAAGTAATTAGGGTTTCTAACTTGTACTGCACCATCTACAGTGATAAGCTATTAGAGAGGCCCAGATCTATGTAATAAGCTGTGTAAACACTAGCTAGCCATGGTGTCCCAACAGCACCAGAAAAAGAAAAAAAAAAAGAAGGAAAAACATTATATTGAGTAATAAAACTGTTTTGTTTTTTTTTCTTCTAAAAAACAGTTGTTTTCCTAAGAATTGCTCCTCTGTTTTGGCCACCTCTTTGCCTCTCTCACTCTAACAGCAAATTTCAGTGGAATGAAGGGGCAACGAAGAAACTTGTGACTCAAAATAAGAATCCTGGCAATTTTATGCCAATTATTTAAACCAGTCTGATTCATCTAATTTGATCCAGAACACACTGTTTAACAGCAAATTCAAGTGATGTCAATATACTCTGATCCCATGAAAAATTTAGTTAAGATTCGTCTTAAGAAAGATTCATATAACTACAGAAAAAATCACCTCGCAAAAGCCATATTCACGAGAAAAGAGCGCCTCGTCAGGAGCCGAAACACCGACTCTAAATCCAACCCGAACACACCATCTCTCGCCGGTGGTCTGCGGTAACTATATTGGCGGCCCTCATGGTACTGTGAAGAGTACGAATAAGAAGAAGAAGAAGAAGCTCCTCTGCTCCAGCGATCGGAGTATCCGCCCCGCCACACCCGATCGTAGTCCGCGCGCTTGCGGTCATCGATCAAGACCTCGTAGGCCTCGGAAGCCTCCTTGAACATGAGGGACGCTCCCTCCCTGACCTCCTTGGACGACTGGGAGTGCTTGTCAGGGTGGAACTTGAGGGCGGATCGACGGAACGCCTCCTTGATCTCCCCTTTGGTGGCGTTCCTTCCCAACCCTAGCGTCTTGTAATGATCCATATGCGGAGGAAAGAAGTGGCTATCGGCGGCACGCAATCGGCGGAGAGAGAGCTTGAGATCAAACCCATGTAAACGGCCGGAGAAAATTGGGATCAATTGGCGGACGCGAGATGCATAGGACGCGTGGTTTCGCTCTCTGCCGTGAGTTCTGGTTGTAGGAACTCAAACTTCAGCGGACCTTTTTCTTAATTATAAATAGTAAAGATTAATATCTTAACTATTCCTCTAAATATAAAAATTACCTATTTATATTTTTATAATTAATCTTTGATTATATGTAATTTAATATTAATTAAAACTATAAATATCATAAACTCAATATCATTATAAAAATAACTTATATATATAACGATTTCTATAGAAATTATCCACATTTTATGTATTTCTCAAAAAGTACTCTTCTTTTAGATTTTTCCAAACAGTATTCCTAATTTAAAAAATACTCAAACTATCCTAAATAATTTTTTCAGCTGTTATAGTATTTTAATATGTTATAACAAAAATACTGTAAAACCTAAAGTATTATAAAAATCTAATTAAAAACAAACCAAATGAAATCAAAATACACTGAAGACCATTTGATATATCATAATTTAACCTAAATAGAAATAAAAATAATAATTTGTTGGCCCCCACAATTAAATATATTTAAAAATAAAGTAAATAATGAAGATGAACTCTTAACCTTAATCAAACCAATTACAAACCTAAAAATATAATATCATAATGATCTGCAAGCAAATGACAACAAAAAGACATAATATGATGTCACTTAATAATATTTATAGTATTTTTAATACCTTAATAATATACATATATATATATATGTATACATATACATATGTATATATATATATGTATACATATGTATATATACATATG
>LVTN01000779.1:109678-144909 GCA_001649415.1 Musa itinerans
ATATATGTATACATATATATATGTATACATATATATATGTATACATATATATATGTATACATATATATATGTATACATATATATATGTATACATATATATATGTATACGTATACATATATATGTATACATATATGTATACATATATATATGTATACATATATATATGTATACATATATACATATATGTATACATATATATAGATTTATGTGTGTGTGTGTGTGTTAAGATTCATGAGGGGAAATAGGATAGGTTGGCATTTTTATTTGAGGGATGATTCATTGAAAGTTCATTAGACGTATAGCTTTAATGGTTATGCACTCAAGTAGGCCCCACGCTCTCCTTCAACCAGATATCAATCCATCAACAAAAGCTGCCTGCTAACACGTATTAGAGATCATGTAATTTTGTTGTTAATGCGCAGGTAATATAAGTTTCTTTCTCAAAAAAATATACCAATTAGAGATCGAACAATAGGATCATAAGACTTTCGTGCAAAATGAAATATCGACCTAACAAGTACTGATGTTACAGTTTGTGCAATCGAATAATTACAAAAGCAGAAAACATCAAGAGAAGTTCCCCTCTTGCATGTTCCACAAAAGCGATGTCAGCATCTCAGGGTAACTGCTGCTGCTTGGAAGAACATAAATGGGGGCAAATATTTAGAAAATCTACAGTCCTTGATGTTGGGCTAAACTAAGGGTACAACAGAAAGGCGGCAAGGGAAGGAAGAAGGAACATAGGAGAATGCACACTCTCTCAGCCCTGCAGACCCATGGCTGCTGGTGAACTAGGCTCATGCCCATGCACCCTGAAACGGTAGATGCACGTCAGAGCCGAGCTCCCATGGTTGGAGGTGAAGTCAAGACGAACCGTGTTGATGACACCAGCATCCCCTACCTCGACATCGAAGGTTTGAGCATTGCTCTTATCGAGGTCATAGGAAAACTCAGTTAACATGACAATCTTCTTGATGTTGCTAGATGGGCCATCATCAGGTGACTCAAACCACGCAGACACCCGGCAATCTTTTGGGGCACTCGACCAGTCGTAAGCCACACTCTGCATGTGACAAATTCAGATAGAAGGCATCAGGATAACTTCGTGGTGTAAAATCAGTATTCCTTATTCGGAGATGCACTCCAAAAGATATATAGAGAAAACGAAAAGCTAAGAAGATGATAAAGTTCACTGTACAAAAATAATATCACCAGGTGTTGCATCTTCTGGAAACATTTTTTCCGGGAACAATTAGTAGTAAGCTTATGTCATTGGCTCTCTATAATATTATTTGCAAGCTTATATTTCAGCTCAAGTACAATTAGTAGTAAAAGTTCACAACATTTTGCCCAAAAGTTTCTCAGGGCCCCCCTCCAAAATTCCTATCTTGCAGCTTATATATCCCTACAAGTATGTCCTATAGCTATAGTAGAAGGTCAAACTGATTCTAAGCTAATAATCCCTAGAACCCTGGTTCCATTACTGACCATCTACCCCTCTCCATGACCTTTGTTTCCAGTCTCCATGTTTGCTTTATTTCTCAGGGCCCCCCTCCAAAATTCCTCAGCTACTCAACATAACTGCTATTGTAGTCAAGTTTCAGAATAACTAAAACAACTAACCATACACTATGAGAAAAAGTTTCAAAAGCAATACAAACTTTCAGATTCTTCCTCAACCGAGTCAATTCACTAAAAGAGAGCATCTTTTGACTCAAGTTAAATTTCGAGTCATATCAATCTAGAAAATTGTGATAGATTTGATCTTCAAGCTGTTTTAACTAAATGAGGAGTCTCATTTCGAGTGAATAGTGTCTGATAAGGTCCTGAAGCTATTAGAAGAAAGTATGTCCATATATATGTTGAGGAATTGTTTTGTTTAGTGGTCAAGGAAAAGTTCTAAGGATATCTACAGATTCATAAGTATCAAAGCCTACAACAATTCAGCGTTTTAGGTGGTTTCAGTCAATTCAACCTTCATTACCATCGTCTACCTTTGTAGAGGTGTACAAAGTTCTGCGTCCCTACAAATTCCCACCCATTCAACAATATAACTGTTAAGCTTATGTGAAATGCTTTTCTATTGGAGTTTTTCCTGGAAAGCTAGTTGAAAATCTGAATGTACTCACTTCTAAGAATAGAAACTATACTCTTTTGCTCCAAGAAGGGTTCAGTATCAAGGAAATTCCCTCTTCCCTTGTCCATACATATTCAGTAGAAGTTTGACAATAATAATAGGAAGTGGCATCGTCCCACGATCTCCTCTTCTTGACAGAATATTTCTAATTTGCTGTTTTGCTGATGATGTGATGCTTTTCACTAAAGCTAACATAAAAGTCAATTTATTATGTTTAACGTTGCTGTTGCTCATGGTATACATGAGTGCTAAAGTAACAGGTCCAATTTTTTAGTCACCACCCATGTCAAACTTTGAGTCATACCACACACAAAAATAAAGAAGAAAAAATTGATTAGGTCAGTATGAGATAAGGAATATAGACAAGGGATAATTATAAGGTTATCATGAAGCAACTTTGTCTAATGCAATTTTAGAGAAGGAATATAGACAAGGGATCACACTTGACATAGTTCCTATGCATGTGAACTATATATGTTAATGTTTACTTATGATCAAGCAGTTCGAGACAAGGGTTTCAATTATGTCTACTTCAACTACAAAATCTAGAAGATGATTTACATCACAACCAAAACTTCAACATCTATAGTTATAGAGACAAATCTAAATGCAGCAAAAGCGAATTCATGCAAGATGAGATTTTACATCAAAGTTTGAGACTACTAGGATTGGATTGATTGAGGTTACATCATATGGATCACAAGGTCATAATTCTTTTAAGATCTTCAATTGACTCTCATCTTCTTCTTCTACGTAATTGCAAAAGAGTCTAAGAAGTGTAGAAATTTTCTTTTGTCAAACTAAAATTCCTAGTCATGCCTTATCAGAAAAGTTTGTCAGATCCATGCTATATGAAGTATTAGTTTATTACAGTGATTTAAAAAGCGCTAGACGTCAAGATCCCAAAATACCCAAGTACCTAAGCGCTCACCTGAGCAAAGGCAGATGCTCTAAAATATTAAAATATAAAAATTATATTTTAATATTTTAAAATATTAAAATATTAAAATATTTAATATATATTTTAATATTTTAAAATATTCTCTACCATTAACAGTTGTAGAGAAGAGTAGAGTGTGAGAAGAAGATAGAGGTGAGAAGCTGAGTCATGATGAGAACTGAGTCGCGGACAGGAGGCTACTGTTTGAAAGCAACGACAACGGAGAGCAACGACAGCAATAGCAGTGGAGAGAGGCAGCGGTAGTGACAGCGGAGCGCAACAACGACAACAACGGAGAGCAGCGACAACGATAGCAATAGCGGAGAGAGACAGCGACACTGGCAGTGAAGAGCAATGGCAACAACAACGGAAAGCAACGACAGCAACAGCAACGGCAGCAGAGAGAGGCAACGATAGCAGTAGCAAAGAGGAAATGTCAACGGTGGAATCACGAGTAGGGTTGGGGTTACGGGAAGTCGTGAGGGGGAGGTTGATATTGGTGCGTTAATTAGTTCAATCAAACTAACTAACACAAATACGACCGAACTAGACCTAAAAAGCTGGTTCGATTGCCTAGTTTAAATTGGTCGCTCGCTCGAAGCACCCGACGCCTGGGCTCGAGCAAGCGCCCAGGTGGCGCCTCTTTGAAGCGCGTCGCCTGGACATTAAACGAAGCGCTTGGGCCTTGTCTCGCCTCGCCCGAGTGCCTTTTGAAATTACTGGTTTATTATAATATACATTTACATTCGTATCATGGCTAGGGCCATTATGAGCAAGTAGAGAGTACTTTAAAAAGATTATAGTAATTTCTTTGTTATATGTAAGTAGCATTCTAATGGAAAATGCAGAACAAAGGTGAGTAATTAGAGAACCCATTTTTTTATTTTATTTAATTATTAGTGAACTTCAGTAACAATAAAGTATAACACTTGTGGTGGTACATATGTGTTCTCTCACCTTATTCTGTTCCATTTCCTCCTATATTACACTCTCCCTTATTTTTGTTCCATATTGTCCTTTTAATGTATCTTTTCCTAGAAAATTCAGCAACCTCAAAGTCAACAGTGTATGTTTTTTAGCTGTTCCCTTCGACCCGAGTTTGTAGTTCCAACAGCAATAGTGAAGATAGTGCAACTGTCATTCACCACTCAATTAAAATTATATAATAAAATTGGATGCCAACTCAAGTTACTCTATGGAACTTGTGCAGTATGCACTGTTTTTGTGGGTGCTTACTCATATTAAGACACTCAATATAATCAAGCACAAAGACGAAAAAAGAAAACAATATATGATATGACTAACTCACAAATATATACAACGAGATTTATATTATTTAAGTGGTCATAAAAGTGAAGTTAAAAGAATTATGAAAAAAGTGCATCACCATTACAACCAACCACAATCTAAAAGAAGAAAAACAATATAGTAAGGCTAAAGGCAGTTGGTAGAGAATATAAAACAATATGCCATCACATTTCGATACTTATACAGACTACATAAGCAGCCACATAGACATCTACAGCCAAAGCAACCGCATACACCACATATGCAGTTATGCAGCATATTCAAGCTGCATAGGCATTATGCCATGCAGGTCATATAAACTGCATGTGCTTACATGCAGCTGCAAAGGTGGCCACTTTGAAAAACTAAAATCTTAATTTCAATAAAACAAAAGGTAGATCTTGAATTTTAACAAAATGGAATTTCAGAAATTAACACTTCTGAGCAACACGGAGCTGACACAGGAACTAAAGTTAGATGAATTTGGATATTGCAATTTTCAACATCTAAACTAAATTACTTTTAAGGTACTGCAGATGTTTCACCTTTACAAAGAGCTAAAAGGTTTCCAATGTACCACTTATTTGCTTTCCATCTCAGTTTAGCCACCAACAGTTTACAAAATGAAAATGAGGTAATAAGCAACATAAGATGGCTGCCTACTCTCATTGAATTACAACAGGTAAGAAGCATGAATTAAAACAGCATAATAAAAGTTCAATTGTTGTTATTGCAGTATGAAAACCAACATGACTGTAAATGAAGAAAGAGTTGAAGCAACTCGTATTGTGACACCAAGTCATCATTGCATGCAAGTGTTCTACCCTCATACAGGCCCAAGAATTATTATTTATAGGCAAATTGATATTACTTCGTTCTCGTTGCATGCAAATGTTCTACCCTCATACAGGCCCAAGAATTATTATTTATAGGCAAATTGATATTACTTCGTTCCACCAAAATCCATCTTATAATGTTGATCTACATAGGGAGAGTGTAGATTAAACACACAGACAAAGATAGTTAGAGAAGCATAGTATAAGGTCAAATGTTATGGCAATATAAAAAAGCACAGCCTTAACATATATGAAAAGTAGAAATGAGCAGTAGGAAAAAGGAAAAACCTCACCTTAGCCACATGCTCCAGAGTGACAGCCTCAGGTATGATCCCTGTTCTTATCCTAAGCTCAACAAATCCACTACTTCCTTGCAAAGGAAAGCACTGGCCAGGTTCTCCAAAGCTCGGCTCCAGCATCTTATGTGCATTAGCATGAACTCCATTATGACCTTTAGCAAACCAACCGTTACCTTTTCCAAAACCATATGGCTCTGAATGCCTAACCACCTTAGCCCCACTAGAAGCTAAAGCATAATCAACCCTTCCAAGACCATCAGCAGCATGCTTTTCTATCTCTTTCTGAACAATATCCCTAGCAAAAGCCCTAATTTGATCCAAATCCAGATTTATATTGCTATCATCTAAACCGTTCAAAAGTTTTTCAAATTCTTCCCTTGAGAGGAGACCCTTGTCCTTCAATTCACCCAAAGACTTGTCCAAAGAATCAGTTTTAGCTTCCAACCTCTTCAACTCCTCCTCAAACAACGCTCCTTTTTCTTCAGCTTGGTTCAGCAATTCCCTAGTCACAATGCCAATCTCACTACCTATTTTCTTATCTACTACATCTAATTGGACCTGAAGCATCTTGGCAGTCTCCTTTATAGATGCCTCAACATCATAAATTCTGCTTTCATAATCCAATGAAGCAAATGGAGAGTTTGCATTGTTGCCTATGCTGTAACTCCATCTCCAAACAGTATGCCCCAACCATAAAAGAGCAGCAAGAAGCAGGCAATTCTTGGTTAACACACTAAGGACAGTTTGCCATTTGGGTTTCCCAGGTTTTGGAACAGCTTTCTTCCGCCGTGGGGACACAGTGGACGAAGCTATCAGCCGTTTCTTCAACTTTGAATAGTCTTTTGGTCTCTCAATCACGGATTCTCCCCTTATCGTGTGGCTTAAATCCTTCCCATTAGCGACCCCATTAGTTCCTCCAGCAGAAAGCCCATCAGCATTCAATGTCTTCTCCACGATCCCCATCGTTCTCCTCCTCGCATCTGGTTTCCCCTTAGCATCCAAAGTCAGCGAAGCACCGTTGCTGGTCACTGGTGTCGCCGCAACTGCTGCAGCGGTGGAACCAGACATGGCTCCGCTTTGGTGCTCGATGTGCTCGTTCGATAACCCCAAAGAAAGAACAGCCTAATGCTTAGACGCACAAAGCAGCGAGCAATCAGAACTGGAGAAGATCAAACAGAATATTTAAGCCCCCCTCAAAAAAAAGAGAAAATAGCACTAAAAACATAATATCCAAGATATATAACAACTGCACTGAAGAAGGACGCCGATTCAAACCCTAATCTGCCATAAAGATCAAATAAAACAACAAAAGAAAGAAACAATAGGTCAAAATACCAAACAATTAGCACTCGAAACCAAATAAAAGACACGCCTAAGAATCTAAGAGCAAACACCTATATCACAACGAAAGAAAAAGGGAAAGCAATCAAGATGAAGACAGATCTCCAGGAGCGAAGTCTGGAAAAGAGAGAAAAGAACACGAAGAGAGTCGTGGACAGATCGAACAATGGAACGAAGAGGGGAAGCGAGTAGAGAAGTCACCTACCGGGAGAAGCCTTGGCGATCCGCGGGCGTCGTCACGCGCACAGGACTCGCAGATCGAGCGCGAAAACCAAAAGAGAGAGGAGGAGAGAGAGAGGCGGACGGGGTTCGGAGTTTGGCTCGGAATCGCTTCCTCCCTTCCTCTACCTTTATCGGGGGAGGGATCCCGAACCCAGCTTTTATCTATGCAGTCGGTCGGACCCGGGGAACGAGTTGAAGAAGTGGGTGTGTTGCTGCTCCGGTGTCGTTGAAAGGAACAGGGAAAGGAAACCAACGGGAGACGGGGAGCGGCGCGTCCCAATAGCGAAATAAAAAATGATTCTCCTATCCGTTGGCGACTTACCCGTTCCGGTACCCGACTCCTGCTTTGAAACAAAAAGTGGGTTCCACCGTGGATCTTTTGCGACTCAGTTAAAGCATGGGAAGCATGCATGAACATGAACGCTGTTACCTCTTCTTCTTCTTCGGTTGCTATATGACCAGTCTTGAGAGCCATTAACGAATTTTAAGCTACTCGTTCTCCCATTAGTAATCGAATTTGTCACATTTAATATTTAATATTTATTTATTTTAAAAAATAAAAAATATTACATCAAATGACATACGGACTTAAAACTAAGATCGATCATTTATGTAATATTATATTAACCAACTTAAATATATATTCAAAGATAATTTATTTTTTCATTCGCATGAATAACCGGTGGATATTTTTTTATTTTCTCATTTCTATTGTTAAAGAAAAAAATTACACTTTTCATGTGTCTTCATTTGCTTTTGGAAATATTTTTGGACACAAATGAAAGAAACAAAAGAACTTAAAAATCATCCTGAGAACATCAACAGTAATTTGATTATGCTCATATTTCCAAATGAGATCACATGTAGGATAAGAGAACATAAAAATATACCAATTTTTATTTTTTCTTAGATGATCAAGACACTTGTCAACGAGTTATTGGTTGAAAGCATCGATAATTTATATATCTAGAAATCACACCTATTGATGATTTATGTTAGGATCATGAATTGACACTAAAATGAGGGGTGAATTAGTGCTTACATAAAAATCACACTTATTTATGTTAGGAGTAGAAACTTTTGACTTAGACAAAAACATATCTAAAAAGATATTAAAAGTATACTTTACTTAGAATAAGAGTGATAAATAATCAAGGTAGAAAATAACAGTCATGAAGAGCAACAAGAAAGTACATACTAATTTTATAGTAGTTCGATCATCGTGACCTACATCCACTCCTGATTCCTCATCTATTGAGGCCACCAGCGTCTACTAACAATCTTCCTTTAATATGCGAAGATCAACTATCCTCTTACAATTCTTTCCTTCTTTTTACATGTTTAGGAGATAACCTTTACAACCCACTCACCTCTCTCTTAAACTGAAATAAGCACTTAGAGCTAGAGGAAGAGAATTCTCACAAGATTACGACAACATTTTCCCTAATTTTTGTTCTCAGTTTGTGTGTTCACTAAGCAAGGATGGTGAGGCTTTTATAAGCCCCAAATATATTCAAATTTGGAGCTAAAACTATATCATCCCGGGTTTTGGGGAACTAGCAGTACCACCGCCTATCAATCTGACATTGGTTGGTATCACCGTTCAGTCTGACACTGACACTGGGCGGTACCATTGCCTAATACAGTCTTGAAGACTGTGTCTAGGTGGTACCACTACTGGGCGGTACCACCACTTAAACAACTTGGGAGGTCGAGTCCCAAGCGGTGCCATCGCCAGCCCTAGCAGTGCCACCGCTTGGGCCTGCTGAGGGTTACTGCATGGGCCTCACTTGGCTCAAAACAATCCTAACTCAGGCCCAATGGGCCAGTAATTGAGTTAGCATTGTTTTGTCTCTTTGAAGTATGAAGGCTAACAAGTTTTGCTTCTCTTGAGATGAATAAGCTAGCACTTTTCTCTTAGATGTGCAAGATAGCAAGTTTTTACTTTTTTTGAAATGTGCAATCAAGCAATTTTGCTTCTTTTGCAACGTGCAAGCTAGCAATTTTTGCTTCCTTTTATAAGCTAGCAAGTTTTCTTTCTTTAAAATATGCAAGCTAGTAATTTTTGTTTCCTTTTGCGATATGCAAGCTAGCATGACTTTCTCCCCCTTTGTTATTGCAAACAAGAAAGAAGAAAAGGGGATGTACAAAAATTTACATCAATGATCATCACATGAAAGATATCAAAGATCATAAAAGATCAATACAAAAGATCATCGGTCTTTTGTATCATCAAGAAAAACTTCAAAACATAAGAGATCAATTTGATGATCAATACAAAGGAGTCATAAAGAATCTCAAGTTGAGAAATTAAGATTATAATTTGTATAAATCTCCTATTAAGTAAAAACATCATACAGAATTTTAAAAATATCAAAAAATCAAGAGAAGGATTATGATTAAAAGAAATCTCCAAAAGGAAGAATTATAATAAATGATCTTTCATAGCTTCTTCTTTTTTAAGTTCATTTTTATTCTTTGATTCCTGTTTTAAGAATTTTTTAAGTTTTATTGTTAAGAGTTCAAAGTCATCGTTACTTGACTTTTTGCTCGAGTGGTATTCATTTGTTTTAAGTGTCAAATCCTTCATGTTTTTTTGGAAGATTGTTCTCAAGTTCATCATGTTCGATTAGAAAAACTTTTACCAAGTACTTTCAAACCATTGCGGCATCCGTAAAACGGGTGTATACGTCTCCAATAGTTTCGCTTGGTTTCATTCGAAATAATTCAAACTATGCATCAAAAGATTAATTTTTAATTTTTTAACCATACTTGTACCTTCATATATGATTTCAAGAGTGTGCCAAATATCATGTGCAGTTTCACAAGTTAAAATATGATTAAACTCATTTTTATCCAAAGCATAAAATAAAGCATTCATGACTTTTGTATTTAACGAAAATAATTTTTTCTCAAAATCATTTCATTTATTCATAGGTTTAGAAGGTTGTCGAAAACCATATTCGATAATATTCAATAAATCAAAGTTAAAAAAAAGTAAGAAAACTCTCATTCATGTTTTCCAATATATGTAGTCCATCCTATTGAACATAGGAGGACGAGTGATAGAAAGACCCTCTTGAAAACAAAAAAAAGTCATCTCTCTTAAGTGTTAAACCAAACGAAGAGTAACTTGGCTCTGATACAAACTGTTAGGATCATAAATCGACACTAAGAGAGGGGTGAATTAGTATTTACGCAAAAATTAAATCGATTCGAAACTTTCAGCTTGATAAAAACATATCAGAAAAGATATTTAAAGCATGCTTGACTAAGAAAAGAGTGATAAGCAATTAAGGCAGAAAACAATAGTAATGAAGAGCAATAAGAAAGTGCACACTAATTTTATAGTGGTTCGATCATCGTGATCTACGTTCACTCCTGATTCCTCCTCCTTTGAGGCCACTATCGTCCACTAATGGTCTTTCTTCAATGGGCGAAGACCAATTACTCTCACAATTCTTTTCTCATTTTTACAAGTTTAGGAGATAACATTTACAACCCACTCACCCCTCTCTTAAACTAAAATCAATACTTAGAGTTAGAGGAAGGGAATTCTCACAATATTATAATAGTGTTTTCCCCATTTTTTGTTCTCAATTTGTGTGTTCACTGAGTAGGGATGAGTGGGATTTTTATAGGCCCCAAATGGATTCAAATTTAGAGCCAAAATGATCTCATCCCGGGTTTTCGGGATATTGGCGATACCACCATCAGTATTGGGCGATACCACTACTTGACAGACTGATAACTGGCAGTACCATCGCTTATCAATCTAACACTGGATGGTACCACCACTCAATCTGACACTAACATTGAGCGGTATCACCTCTCAGTCTAGTGGTACTATCACTCGATATAGTTTTGAAGATTGTGTTTAGGCAGTACCATTGTTGGTATGAGTGATACCACCGCACAGACAACCTGGGAGGTTGAGTCCCAAGTGGTGCCATCGTCAGCCATAGCAATGCCATCACTTGGGCCTGCTGAGGGTTGTTGCATGGGCTTCACTTGGCCCACAACAGCATCAACTCAGGCCCAATGGGCCTTAATTGAGTTGGCATTGTTTCATCCTAATACCGACTCAATTAGACATAAACTAACTCGATCTAGATAAATTATTACAAAGCATGAATCATATGTTGTCCAACATATCATTGGTTCTTCTGGTGTTTCGTCCGATCCTTCAGTGCATCGCCCTCTCCTTCGGCGTATTGCCTAATCGGTATGTTAACTCCCGTAACTTCTGATCTCCTTGGAGCAATGTCTGATCCTTCAACCTGATGCCCGAACTCACGACACGAAGTCCTTTTGCTGGCACATTGACCGATCCTCCGGCCTGACTTCCAATCTCTTGACATGTTTAACTCTGATCCAACGTTCGTTTCCTCCTGCTTCAATCAATTTGCTTTTCCTTGATCGAAGCTAGTCCTATGTCACTTAAAACATAGATTAGATCACAAACTCATTAATTAATTTTATCATCAAAATTCAAGATTCAACAATTTACACATTCAGATACAACACTTGTTTACCGACGGAGGATGGTGACATGTAAAGTTATCTTATTTTATAATATTTATTTTTATTTTTATTGACACTATACCATCTTATCTAACAAGATTATCTAAAACTAAATCTTATCAACTCTCTACAAGATAAAGCTTTTAAAAGTTCTTCAAAAAATAATTTTAATTCCAACACTAGCTCATGTGAGGCTTCACAATGGAATGTGTGTGATGAAAATTAAAAAAAAATCAAAAGGCAATCTAGCCATATAATTCTAAGATCATCATATTCTAAATTTATATTTATATTATAATGAGTGTAGGATATTATGTAATTCAATTTATAAACATTTATCTTTTCTTTCAAGATATATGTTAGATAAAGTGCTGGCTATGACATCTGTTTTAGATATATTACATACGTCAAATGTAAGGTGTTGTATTTTATTGGAATCTTTAGTAAAAATATAAGAATAGATAAAAAGATAAAAACTTACAAAATAAAGGGATATCGTTAAAGGTGATTAACCATGAAGATCTATTTAGACATATCACATTCTCACTGTTTAGTAGCTAAGGGATATCGTTAAAGGTGATTAACCATGTAGATCTATTTAGACATATCACATTCTCACTGTACTTGAGAAGTGTGCAAGCTGAGATTCCTTCTTGTGGTAAAAAGCAGGCTACTAATCAATTTTGACTCTTTCTTTCACATACGGTAAAAAAAAATAAAAAACTATGTATTGTCTTTGTTAATGTCAATGTCAAGGTGATTTTATGGATTAAGAGTCAACCCAATTTATAAAACCATTTTCTTGACTTATGTTCTTCTCAAACAGTGAGTAATTAGATTCAGATTCTCTACTAACATTTTATTATAATAATTCTGACCCAATTGGTCTAAACTTCCTCAAAATGGATCGAATCAAGCTATATACAATGAACTCTGAATTATCCCAATGGTTAAGCTCTAAATAATGCTAATGATCATGTTCTAAGGAAAAATAGATAAATGAAATATATATATATATATATATATATATATATACATGATTTTAATTGAGTTATATGTAATTTCAAAAGCATAAGCTAACAGGAAAAGATCAGAGGTATAACGGGTTCTTTAGAGTGAGAGACTCTAGGATGAGAAAACCAATAGGGATGGGAAAACCTCAATCACAGCCCCTCTCAAACCCCCTTCCCCTCCTCTCCAGGTCCTCCTTCGGTTGGCTTCTAGCCTAGTCCTAGAGCTGCTTCATCATCCCTTGTGGTCATTGTTTTCTCGATAGACAAGGTAGTCAAGAGTCTGAAAACTCTTCTTTGGCTTTCATCTCTTCTTCAAATGGTCAATGGGATGCTAAGCAGGACATCTCATAGGCCCAGGTAATAAATATCCTGATGTCCTCTTTCCTCAAAGGAGGGATTGTTCTTCACCTCTAGAATTTTTGACCCAATTAAGAGGTCGTTTGATGACTCCATTTTGTTTGATTCTGATGAACTCTCGGAGTTAAGGAAACTTTGGTATGGATCTCTTCTTGGTAGGTTTTTGATGAGACCACCTCCTGTTAATGTTATTCGCTCTTCGATTGCTCCATTGTGGTCTCCAGTCTCTTCCCCAAATCTTTGATACGGGTTTTGATTTTTTTTTTACTCTTTCGTTTTGAGTTTAAATCTAATATTTTGAGGGTCTTGACTAATGGGCAAGGACGATCCGGGGAGAAACTCTCCATCTCATTTCATGCCATCCGAATTTTCAATCGACTACTAAGCAGTTCTCTTCTACTCTAGTTTTGGTTCGTTTTCCTAGTTTGTCGTATGAGTACTATACTCCTAAGTATTTTTCATATTATTTGTGTGATTAGTCGTTGATAGAGAATATAAAATTAGCTAACTATTATTCGTCGTGCTAGTACCATGTCAATGTAGCTCGAGTTAGTTACTGAGTTATTGGAGCTGCATTTCCTATCAAATATTTATAAGAATATTTCTAAAAGTACATAAGATAGTTCGAATTAGTTATGAACCAATTTTCTTATGAAATATTCGTAGAAATATTCTCGAAAGCCCAACAGATAATTCAAGCCGGTTACGAACCGGCACCCCTACGAAATATTCATAGAAATATTCTTGGAAACTTAGAAGACAGTTTGAGTTAGCCTCTCCCATATGATCATTATGAGATACTCATCCCCCTCTAGATTAGTATAAAAATATATTTTTAGTTTTGGATTAAGAGAGAAAAAAAAGAAGATAGAACTTAGCACTAACTTAAGTGTCGGAGGGACGGACTCAGGAGACCCCTTCGACCTCAGTCTTTGTGTAGGAAATGAGCCTAGAAAAATCATGCTCTACATTAGATGACTCCTCCATACGGATTAGGGCCATACTATACTTACATAGATGTCGATGTCTTATTCCTTTAACATTTTGATACTAAAAGGAGCATGATGTAGTAGTAGAGTTCGCATGTCGATTCTATCCATGAACATTTGGGTGAGGCTTTACCTCCAACCCATGACACTTTCACTCAGATAGATCAGCAACCACCCTCTCCCCACCTCATTGCAAGTACCACTACAGTACTGACATTCATTTAACGACCTTAGATCTTTATCCCCGGGAGTGTTGTCTAACTATCTACTCGTTCTTATCGATGCATTATTGAATCTCACCCAACAAATGCAAGCATTAGCTGGCATAATGCAGGCGGTCGCTCCACTCCTACCTTGGTCAGACTAGCATGTAGCACTATCGCCTCAGCCATTGATGATAGCTCGATAGCCACCAAGATCGACATTTGTTAGGGTCCTTCCACCCGACGAATTGCCAATAACTTATGAGCATCCAAGACCTATTGAACTATTAGCCAAGAGAGCATCTCGCTCCTTGACCATAGAATTTAATAGGCTATCCCACCATCGCTCTGCTCTACTTGAATCTGAGACTCATTCGATTGACTTAACAGATATCTCTTTGAGGATCCAACTATAACAAATGGATTGGTGCCTAAAAGAAATGTGTCACGAATTTCATCAATCCAGAGGTGAGGGATAGATCGACTCCACATCGGGTTAGTCTCCATTTATTCAAGATATCCAAGAGGAACTAATCCCCATTAATTTTCGCCTCTCATTGTTGAAAATCTTTGATGGTGCTCCCAACCCAGTAGAGCATGTCGTTGCATTCTAGACTCGGATGTCCTAATGAACCATATCTTCTTAACCACTTTGAGGAGTTCAACAAGAGAGTGGTACACTCATCTGAAATCACTTTCTATCAGCTTATTCGCTTAACTAGTAAAGGAGTTCAAACTCCACTTTCTCAAAAATGTATACCCGAGGCTCACGACAGTGATGCTTCTCGAATTAAGACAAGAAGAAGAGGAGATAATCTCAAAATTCATCAATCGATTCATCAACAAGATCCAAGGCATAAGCAATGTTCACTCTTCGCTTGTGATTCAGTCCTTTATGATAGGACTAAAGCCCACCCACTTTTTTTAGTCATTAGTAGAAAGGACACCAACAACGTCAATGTATTTCAAAGAGCCAACCAGTACATTGCTATCAATGCAATGGTCTCGAGCAAGCACAGGAAACCCACAAGAGATCGAGATAAGAGCGACTACAATCCGCCTTTGTCCCAAGGTTGCCACGACGAAGAAGAAGTGAACAACCTAACCTACCTTGCCCGAGGTATGAACTAACCCCCTAATTAGAATAAAGTTTTCTTACAAATAAGAAAAACTCTTGACAAGCACCTTGCAGTGAATGTAAATATTATATTAGGGATTAAACCAATTAACCCAAGGAGGATATCAATATTATATGTGTTAGATAATGCTTTAGTTGTCTTACAATTATCCTAGGGATATTTTAGGAGATGTTCTTTGGAAAAACACTTCCGGAAAAACAAAAAAAAATCCCTGAAGAGAGAAGCATTTTGTAGGAATTAATTGCATACATAGAATCAAATATATGATATCTCTAATATCATGCCAAAGATGTTGATTGTATAATCACTAATCAATGATCCAAAGAAACTTGTATGGTTCGAAAAGGATCAAGTCTATATTAAACTCCAAGATTACCCAGCCACCAGCCCTCTGACACTGTTCATAGTAATAGGCCATGCATTGGACCTTACTGTAGCTATTCAAGTCAACACTTGAAAACGCAGGCCTCCCAAGAACAGAAAGAAAAACAACCGACTCCTACACCCAAATGTCAGCAAATTAATGCCTTTTTGTCTGTCATCAAAGCAATGGAGAGAGATGCCCAGAGGTTGGCAGGGATGGTGAAGAAACCAGCAAAGTCCTGTTATCTGGACCTTGGTTAAGAGTGGGTTTGATAACACATTGGAAATGGAGGGCTCCTTGTATATTTAAAATATGAATCAATACTTGATATTTTTTAAAAATTATATTTAGTTCAAATATTATATTGGAGGTACTCAAATGCTAATATTACCTTGAGGTAATATTTACTTCAAAACTTGAGGTAATATTAGCATCTCAGTATTTGTGGGATGCTAATATAATTTTTAAAATTTAAAAATATCTTTTGATTCTATCTAAAATTATAATATTATCAAAATAATTTAGCAAAAAAATAACATGATTTATATTTTTTATAAGATGATATTTTATTTATTTATTTTTAAAAATTCTTTTGTATTTATTTATATGATTATATATTTTTATTTATTATATATTTAGGCCATATGAAAGTTTTTATAAGATTACATAAATACATACATTCATTTTATTTATTTATTTATTTAAAGTAATATATATATATATATATATATTCACTTTTTAATAAATATTAAAAATATTAAAAGGGTAAATTTATCATAAAATATTCAATAAATATCATAAATTTATTAAATAATACATATATCAATATATATTTAAAATATAATTTTATCTATTATTTCTCAAGCACTTAAGAAGTTCTTCGAGATTTTGGGACCAATAGTCATGCATCTAAATAATCCATGGACAAGAAGAATCAATGTGGCGGTGACTTGCTCTTTAATCCTCCAGTGCGACATTGCCACTAGTACTTGTCCGTGAAAGATGATGTGTAATGGTCAAGATCAGAAGTATAGAACCAAGATGGTGGGAGCTTCGATGACTTGGATAATTGAGATGCTTAGGCGAGAAGGCTCGTAATGGACGGGAGAAGAAACAGATCGTAGCCGTCAGCTGGCTGATCAAACGGCTTTGGTCCATTGTACCAACTTGTGCCAATTTCACGGGCAGCAAGGGAGAAGCAGCAGATCGTAGTCGTCATCTGGCTGATCAAACGGTTCTGGTCCGTTGTGCCAGTTTCATGGGCAGCCAAGACGAGAGGGAGGAGCAACAGATCGTAGCCGTCAGCTAGCAGATCAAACGGTTCTCTGGTCCATCCGAATGGCCAAACCAGACCGCATCCTCACTTGGACGTGGTGACGCAAGCGGATCCCACGTCACTGCTGACGCGCTCATATCTCCCCCATTCCTCTTTTCCCCGTAACGACCATCGACGCGCCCATTAATTGCACCGACGACCCTCTACCAGATTCCCGAACACGCGCTGGTCCGCGTCGTAAATAATGGTAAGTTTAGGGGTTATCGGTTCCGTCTACGGTAAGGTGGCAGGACCGTAAAATTTCGACGGCACTCACGAACCTGCGCGTGGGTCCCACGGACGACGAGGCTTAACGGTCAACGTCACGATTCTCCTCCTAAATAGGTTTAAAGGTGGAGATAAACTCTGAACCGTACTGCTCCGACACGAACTGCCGTTATCCGACGCGGACGCGCGAAGGACACGTGGCCGACGGACGCGCCTATTAAACTGCCGTACTGCTCCGCCATGCTCATCGAGCGGACGATGAGCATGGCGGAGAATTGCTCGGTGCTCGATCCGTGGATGCACCGCACGGAGTCGGCGTGGCTCAACGAGGCCTTCGCCCGCGACAACGAGGCCCTCATGCGAGCCCTCCAGATCTCCCTCTCCGACACCTCCTCCTCAGCTTCACACGACACCCTCTCCTCCGTCGCCACCACCACCTCCACCTCCCGCACCCCCGTCCTTCTCCCTCGTTACCAAGTCACTTCCCCTCTCGGAGACGTCGCCGCCCTCCGCGGGCGGAACCCGCTGGCGCCCACGCCGGCGGGGAGGATCTCGAAGCGGAGGTCGCGCCCGTCTAAGCGAGCGCCCACCACCTACATCAACGCTGACCCGGCCCACTTCCGGGAGATGGTGCAGCGGATCACCGGCGTCCGGCTGGACGGGGATCTGGCCGAGCCGCTGGTGAAGCCAGAGCCGGTGCGGCCGGCGGTGGTGGGCGCCCGCGCGGTCCTGCAGCAGACCCACCTGCCCACGCTCGACACCTCGGCGTTCTTGCTGGACTGCGACGAGGGCAGCTCGTTCGGGCCGGCTGCCGACGTGCCGGCTTCTGACTTCGACGAGCTGCTCGCGGCCTTTTCGTCCCTCGACTCGTGGGGCGTCATGTAAAGGACGCTCCTTTGTTGATGCTACTGTTGGGTTCTCATCCTTTCATTTCATCAAACACTTGGTGGAAGTGTTGTGTGGTGGTATTACTTGTGTTGATGGGATCGTACGCTAATGGTGGAAGCGAGGCCTAACGAACACAGTTTCCTGTTCTAACTTCCATGATATCTTCCATGCAATTGCATCTTGAATGTAGCATATGATGCAGATGATACGAGCACCAAAGAGCATAAAAAATTGCAAGGCAAAGATCTCACATTACTTTAGATCTCAAGAAAAAGAGTTTGGGATGGAAGATTTCTTAATGGAAGCTCAAAAATTCATTTCTTTTTGGCTCCCTGATATCATATGCATACGGAGGTGGAAAGCCCTTCACCACCTTGGGCACTGGAATCGGAGTGGTCAAAATTGGACCCCCGAGTCAAATTTGTTGACCACCAAACCAGGGGACACTAAGACTGTTCTAAGGGTCTAAAAGCTAACGGGACCAAGTCAAAGATGTTGACTTGATCTAAACACCCCACTGCAGTTCTGATCACATAGTGCTTTTAGGATGCTGGCTGACGTTCTAATTACGTGAGAATGATGCAATTTTTATCGGTTTATTATTGTGTTGCATGACATCCACTGGGTGGATTTGGATTGGAAGCAACAATTGTGGAGCCCAGAGGGATGGGTCAACTCTGGTTGAGTCGAATTAGATTCCAATGGAGTAGGATTTCTACATGGTCAACTTAAATAGGAGATGGTTGTTTGCACAAGGCTACATGATAAAAATATTCATATAATTATTCCTAAATAATTGAGACAATAAATTAAATGAATCTGTCACTAATGACTGAAATGATAGAAAGATTAAATCCTGATAATGTTTGTAAGAAACAACAACAGATGGGAAATATATGCCATCGACATTTATGAATATAACATTCATTGAGTAGTGTTCTGTGACTGATAAGGGGATTCAGCAAAATGCATCATGTGGAAGGATTACAAAGTTCATGTAGCTGTTCAAAGAAAGAAACAACAGTTGCATGTCATTCCATGTTCTTTTCTTTATTTTACTTACCAGTTCAAGTGGTGAAACCTAAGCTGCACTCGGAGCTTCAATGCATTTTGGATCAGCTATGGCTTCATGCTTGATGTTGTTCATTTCACATTCAACATTCTTTGGAACAGAAGTACCGCAAGCGAATTCACCTCTGGTAATGCTTGCAGTCCATTCCGATAACTGTTTCGCAGCTGCCTCATCTGTCAGCATTATCAATTCTCACATCAAAATTTTGTAGTATAGAGAACTGCATACGATACAAGGCAAACAAATCATATGAAACAACACAATACAAATTGCTTCACAGAATGTAATATATGGACCATATATCTCCTGTACACCAACTCGTATATATGCCATTATTGTTCAGGTGGATCTAGAAAGCATTTTATGTAAATTTTGTTTCTAGATATTATATCTAATTTATGCTATCTTCACATGGAGCATTTGTGTTGCATCAATCCATCTGAATTACTGCTTAATTATCAACTTGTAAATTTTGTTTTTGCTGTGTTGTACCTGTTGATTTAACAAATCGTCTGATATTACTCTCACGTTGAGGGCACTTTAATAAAAGAAAATTCCTAAAAAATATTGATATCTTTAATCGAAGATGAGCTCAAACACAATCTTAGTAAACTTGCAGAGAGCCACTCGAGTCAGACAAAATCTCAAGCAATTCATACCTTATGCGAGAACTAACTCCTGTCTGTATACCATCATCTTACTCTTGTACCATTCATGCTGTAAGTTATAATTTGGTTCAAGTGGAAGAAAAAAAAAAAAAAAGAGGTAATACCAACCGAGTCTAGGGACAGTGTGGCCCTGGGGATGCCTCAGAATCAAAGGGTTGTCAAAGGCAGCAGCAAGCTCCTCAGAAGGCAGTTTCAGCCAATCTTTCTCTCCAATAAAGTGCACAGATTTCACCTTGATGGGGTCCTTGTAAGCAATGTCACAGATGCTTGGGTCTCTGAACTTGCTACCTGATATTGAAACCAAAAATTTTATTGGTGGGTGGTCCTTCAGTACCTTCCCCTGTCCAGACATGATAAAGGTAAACATTAATTTAATCTGGACAATCGACATAAGATAATACTAGGAAACGTATTGTGTTAAGGCTTCTATTAGCAATATTTATTGAGCAAGTATTTGTTTCAGATCTAAAATCAATTCAGCTTTGGTAACCCATCACATTCTAGCTTGCTTTTACAATGTTCATAGTTTTACACCATAAGTTGTTGAGTTCAGATAGAATTGTGTTTTACAGAATGGTTACGGCTTGAACACACTAATAAAGATGGAAAAAGCAGATATGTTTTCCTTTTATTTTTAAAAGATAGTGGCTTACCTGGGCTTGATAGCCTATCAAAAGTGCTGATAGTGTTGCACCCTGTGATAAAGGAAAAGAAATCATTAATATCTTGCAGATCACCATGGCCAAGCCACTTGCTGGGGTTGAAAGAATGCGATATTGTTAAGAGTCTTTCTCATAAAGACTATTATTTTGGAAGAAGGAGATGAAAAAGCAAAACCTCAAGATCCCTTCCTATACCTACCTGAGCATGATCCAAGGATACAGGATTTATTCAAAAATAGCTTTACATCTACTCCAATTAAGTCATGATTGATGAGGTAACCGAAAATGCAGCATTCAAGAACATGTAAAGCGTAACTATTCAAAGTTGGAAACAACTCATAAGTTCTTATTTTGATCTGAAGGATGTAAATATCAAAAGTTAACTATTATCTAATCAAATAATACAAAAAATATCATTTCAATTGTGGCATCAAATTTTCAATCAGAAATTCTTCTTATTATCAATGAATATCAGAAATTTCCAACAGCTTGGAAAACTAATAAACAAAATAAGGATTTTCTATGATTCAGACAAAAATGTTACCAATTTAACAATGAGGCATATGCTGAGCAGGACAGATTCACCACCAATTTAACAATGAATAAAAAACCATAATTATTTATTATGAAGAGGGATCACTCTGCAATACGTTAACTCTACTATCAAACCAAGTTAGCTTGCAGAACTAGCATTCCATTATCGACGATGCACGAAACCTGAGAGAAGCCAAGCAATCCATGGAAAGGGCCATTCTTTGTGATGTAGTCACACAGATAAGAGATACACTCCTCCAAATTCTTGTATTCTGTAAATTCCTATATAACAACATATCAAAGCTATCATGAGATGTTGTCGCACCGAGATTGAGTCATCGACTGAAGCCCTAATTTAGGACATTACCTTGTTGAATTGGAACCACTCAAAGTATGGTGGTGGAAATATGCCTTGTATGTCCGACTTCCCTCCTGCTGGATATATACCATCCGGAAAGTCCTGCAGGTGTAGGAAGATGATGTTAAGAAGACTGCTTTCTAGAGAGAGAGAGAGAGAGAGATACCAAGTGGAAGTGGTGGAAGATGGAAGGATCCCACTTGCTAATTTGTTTGCGCAAGAAGCTCCCGCTGGTCCGAAAGCCATGGAGGCAGAGAACCTTCATCTTCTTCTCTTGCCCATCCATCTTCCTCCTTTCCTCCCCTGAGTTGTGCAAGCACAAGAAGAAGAAGAGGTAGCGGCCCGCCTCACTTCTCATGTGTATTAATAGCGCATGGGGTTGGTTAGTTGCTACCTACTTCCAATTCATCATCGCCTGCCTCGTCTCAGCTACCACTTGTATGTGACGACTGGTAGTTTATATGCTTCGATTACTGTATGATTTGATTCATTTTCTAGCATTTATTAAGCATGCTAGCAAGATTTTTTCGATTGTACGAGAAATTTTTTTTTTCCTCTTGATCTATATAAATAGAAAAAATATTCAATAAACTTCAATGCGAAATACATCTTCTATCATGATATCATAGCATCTTGTTTAAAACAAACTCTCTTCTTGTTGAATTCAGTCTATATTGTAATAGCGTCCCAAGCATGATCTTTAGTGAAGATCGATATCGAAGTATTATCTTATGAGGGCATGATAACAGATAAGATTTTTTCAACTATACAAAAAAATCTCGTTAAGAGAAATCCTCTCTCTTATATAAATAGGAAGAACATTGCAAAACACATCTTCCAAACCTTCACCCAATATCATAGCTGATTAGGAACTAACTTTAATCCAAATTTACCATCGTAAATGATAAAGTTGTCATATTATTTTATAAAGGTTGGTAATTATTTAGAAATACTGATTAGATTCAAATTATTTGATGTACTATTTAGATTCAAGTTTTTAGAGGATTAGGATTAATTAGGAATTCAAAAAGAAAGTAGTAAGTGAATTAGGGCTTTATGTGATAAATACATGGTGTATTTATAACATTTAAAGTCTTATTAAAGAAAGGCAAAAGGAAAATATTTAGGTGCTTCTGAATTTTTCTCAAAAAGAAGGTCGAAGGTAGAAAGTAAAAAAAAAAAACTCATCTATATGGAGATTATTTATTAGGTTTGATATATATTTTATATGTGTCAATTAAATTCAAACTAGTTAGTGAATTAGAAATTTATGCGATAAACACATGGTGTATTATAACGTAAAGTCTTAGTAAAAGAGAGGCAAAAGAAAAATATTTATGTGTTTCCAGATTTTTCTTGGAATGAATCTAAAGAAAGTCGAAGGTAAAAAATAAAAAAATACTCATAAATATGAGGATTATTAGGATTGATAAGTATTTTATGTATACCAATTAAATTCAAACAAGTTGAAGAAGTTCTAATCACATTAAATTTTTTTTAATAAATTAAGATTTATTACTATAAATACATATATCAAGAAAATAGAGATACAAAGAGACACTTTAAGTGGGTTTTTCTTACTATAAGAGATCTAGTGATGAACTTAATGTTCTCTATAGAAAAAAAAAAAAAATATCAAATCATGTAAATTTTCTATCTTTCTTTCGATTCCTTAATTGTTGATCTCCCCAAAATTTTTTTGAGTTCTAGAGAATTCCCCCACAGTAGGAAGTTCTCACTTCCAATATATCTTAATCAGTGCAAAGTTCTCTCTCCTAATATATCTTAATCAGAACAAACATGGCGCATGCAAAACAAGTGATAACTCAGTGTCAACCCAAGCAGCAGGATGATGGATTGTAGTGTAGTACAAGCAGTAAGCTGAGATGATAAATAAGTGTTTTAAAAGGAACAAGTAAACTTCCTGAACTATAAGCATAAGCACAAAATTAGTTAAGGATTTTTCAATGACCAAACCAGGAAACAAATTGCAAGCGAAGCACATAGGTATGCTTGGTCACGCAAAGGGCAACTGTTCCAAGACGTAAAAATTAGAACAAGACTGCAAGAAATATTTATATAAAATAGTTCCATCGGAAATCAAACGCAAACGCTTTAAAGTCAATGAAGCAACCAAGTCAAGTTTAATGAAACAATTACTGATGAAGGACACCCAGTTCTAATTTTCCAACTAAGGCTAATCGGATATAACTACCGGCTGGAAAATAAAATGACATTTTACAACTCACGCCAACTTCTATCTTATTGTGAGGAATCACTTTGCCATCATCACTTTCACAAACTCATCATAGTTGATTTGACCATCACCATCAACATCGGCCTCACGGATCATTTCATCAACTTCCTCGTCTGTAAGCTTCTCGCCGAGGTTGGTCATGACGTGACGAAGTTCAGCAGCAGAGATGAAGCCATTCTGATCCTTGTCGAACACTCGGAAGGCCTCCTTCAGCTCCTCCTCTGAATCTGTATCCTTCATCTTGCGAGCCATCAAGTTAAGAAACTCTGGGAAGTCAATAGTACCATTGCCATCAGCATCAACCTCATTTATCATGTCTTGTAGTTCTGCTTCAGTAGGGTTCTGACCCAAAGAACGCATCACAGTTCCAAGCTCCTTAGTTGTGATACAGCCTGTCGGAATTCCACAGAGAAAAAAAATGCAATTCAAAAATTATATAACATAACTTGAAATTTTATTCTTCATATTTAAAAATTGACAAGTAAATCTAATTTCAAAGACTTTTTCTTAGCTTACGAATAAATCCAAGATTCAGCAAGAAAAAGTTCTATTCAAATATGCGACTGAATTCCATCCAAAACTACAGGTCATTTTCTTTAACTAGATTTTTTTTTCCCCAATGTATAAGCGGCAAAGGCGGAATTTGAGCCCAAGACCATAATCTGGTCATATGTCTTTTGGGTTATGCAGTTCTAGAATTATTCTGATCATGTTTAGGCGAACAATACAGAACCCTTAAAAACTGTAAACAGATATTAGTTAACTAATAAGGTAGGCTAGATAGACATCAGTCATCAAAACGACCAAGCCCCTATGGCTTTGATATGCTCAATCGTATTAACAGCAGATAACTGCGGCTACCACTAGGAGAAATAGAATCTCATGTTTTCCACTTAACAGAACTGTGAGGTTTATCTCACAAGCTTGAAATGAAGCATATACAGTGTCTGAATGAATATGTCAAGTAGATAATTAAAAAGGTCCTAATAACAGCATTAGAGAAGCAATCTTATAGCCATTATTATCTCTATCAAACAAAACAATTGCTATAAATTCAAAGAACTTTATTCATAGACACAACGTATAACTAACATATGTAGTTAAATACATGATTTGTCTATACTATACAACACAAAACATATTTAGTATCTAAATAGAAGTCACTATCCAAATAGACAGTTACTAGAGCAACAAGTTGAAAAGCAAACAACTTGGATGCATGCAATGTTCACTTTGCATGTATCACTACCGTTCCTAGTTGTGATCCAACATGTCCCCTATCCAACCAATGCAATCTGCCTAGAAAAGTCGTTTGATAGGAGGCACACCATCCTAACAAGTTGTAACATTTACAAGATGAGCGGTTGCCATCACTGAACATAATCACCTGTGTACTCAGGGACAATTTCATTGATCTAAATATGAGTGAAGATACACCATAATCAAAGAAATAAACAATCATTCAGTTTGATAGATATTCCATATCTCCATCTTGGAAATTACCTGGAGAAATTCAAAAAGTGAAGATAGGAAAACAAGTTAAAAACTATATATATGCAAATCTATACACAAGAAATTTGAAACATAAATTTGTCATGTATCAACACAGAGATTATTCCCTCTAATTCTCCCCACATTTCCACAACGCTGAATATAAGAAAAAAGCACATTTATCAGACATCATGTGGCCAGATGGACATACTGACATAATAACTTGAATAATAATGAGTCTAGAACTGCATAACCCTAAAGACATATGACCAGATTATAATTACTAAACTAAACCAATTCAGTCTTATATACTAATACAACCCATCATCAACTCCTGATATGGGACTATTGGAGCATTGCATATCAAACCACCCAAGATTTTATCTTCCTCGGCTCCCAAAAGAGTTCTTGGTGTTCAGGAGTAACAACACATGAGCAAATCAATTGTTAATGTTTTTAAGTATTCCATATGACTTAAATATAGCAAACTATATAATCAATTGTTAACCTTTTTAAGTATTCCATACAACTTAAATATAGCAAACGATATAATCAGTTGCTAACCTCTTTAAGTACCTTCCATATACACACATTAAACAATTCGAACCATTTCATTGATAATCTACCTAAAATTTCATCCGAAACTCTGTTCTTTTTCTCTAGGATTTCTCTAGGACATTCTTGATATGAATTAATAAATGCACTGCACTTCTCCATAAACTTGCATGTGTACAAATGCAAGTAAGAAAACAAGCATCTCCATGATCATGTACAATGTGAGATCAGTATGACACATAATGGACAATAGTATCAACCAATCTGCCAATATCATGTTGTGCTGAGGCCTTGCTTTGACTTTGTTAATAAAATCAATAATCAGATTGAGCATTTGAAGAGTTCTTGTGTCACGATGCTGAGGCTCTTCCAATGATCAACCACACACTCATAATGTTACCTATATCTTAGCTACAGAATTACATTTTAGAAGCAAAAAAGAAACTTACATTTTACAATTTTAAATAAAATGCCAGGTTCAGATACCAGTCAGTGAGACCAGCTTGGTTCCATCAGGGCATGACTACTTCAGAAAGTAGCCAACAACCACAATTTACCAAGTACGGCAAAACATTTGGTTTCTCCATTAGATAATTTCTGAAGAATATGCCAGATGGCAAGATGGCTGGTGATATCTACCATGTTGTTTTAGATAAAAATGGAAAGGTAAAAGCTTCTTGCTGAAATAAACAACTTAATAAGGCTGAGCTAAATCTCTTATTGACTTGGAGGCAAACTTCATGGTAAGGATGAATTTGCCTCCAGAATTATGGTTTATTTCTTATTTAAAACTCTGAATAATCTTATTGACTAATTTAATATGTAAATAAAACAAATAAACAAACAACCTTTGGAGTCTGACTCATGCACTTAACTCTCTTTTGACCTAGGTGGTTAGCAAAGATTATTGGGGCAGGTCCACAGAAATAGTTAAGAAACTATCAATGACTCATCATAGCAAAGTAATAGCACATCAAATAGTTTGAAGGGAACATTTATTGGAAACAACAAGACATAAAAAAGGTTATTTGGGTTGATGTTATGTTGATACTGTAGTAACAGCTAAAAAAACTCAAAAGTAGGTAACTTTCCCCACCTGATCTCTGATAATAAAGAACAGTGATCTCATCAATCTTGCATCCAATTATTATGGAGCAATACTGTGACCACTTCCAGTTTGCATTTGTGCATTAGCTAGGAATGACAGTGTACTAAAAAGATACCAAAACATGAATCCTCTCAAATTATGCAGGTAATATGCATCTTAAAAAAAAAAAAACTTTAGGAACAACCAAAAAATCCAAAAAAGAACACATTACAAATGTTTCATTCTATTTCTGAGAAGGAATATTCATTTTCAACCATCCTTTGCTCAAAGTGCAAAAAAAATAGCAAACAGGCAGCATAATACACATTTTCTTTATATGTTCATGGTTATGATGAATACTTTGTACTCCATGTCTTTCAGAAATGAGGATCAGTAAAAGGAAAGATAATCTAGCTGAAGAAAAATTAAAAGTTATAGAGCAAACAGATGGTCAGATGTGTGGAGATGGAAATCATGATGCTCACTACATCGCACATGACCATTAGCAATGCTGGAGAGAAGAGAGACAAAAATTGCTAACATCAATATTATAGCAAATGGTACACCAAAAATGAGACTCCTTCATGTAGATGAATTCATCTCAAAAGTAATTTTTATTCTGGCTGCAAAAGAATTATCTACATGGTCCTGAAAACCATACATATAGGTATAATTTTTACTTAAGAGATACAAGAATCGCCAGACAGATTTTTCACTCAAAACATATCAGATTTCACCAAATCAGCAGTAGGGTCAAATTAGTAGAAACAAATAGTGATCTTTTGGTATTGTAGAAAGAAGAAAGATGTAGATCTAGTAAAAAACGTTCACATCCAAAGAAGAAAGATTGTGAATAATCATAAAAATATCTCCAATAAAAAAAAGAGAAGAAAAGCTAGCGGAATGACACTGAACAGCCTGTCTGTAATAAAGCATCGAAAGTTATCATGCAATTTAACCTCACAAGGAAAGCATGAAGAGATTTTTAGACTTCTTAACCCTCAAGTACCAACACGTCTAATTGACATGATCATACACCAAAAGGCGAATAGAAAAACCATGAAAGAACAACATTTTGCACAGGTCTAACAAATAAGAAAAAGGGAAAAAAAAAAAAAAGGGAGAGCATAATGGGATCGAGAGGGTCTGACCATCGCCGTCCTTGTCGAACAAGCTGAAGGCCTCCTTGAACTCTGCGATCTGGTCGTCGGTGAGCTGCTCGGCCATGCCGCCTCCGCGGATCGATCGAACTCGCAAGAGAAAATTAGGGAGATCTGGGAACAAAAGGGGAACAAGAGGTGGCGAAGCAGAGGACGCGAGTGTTTTATGCCCTCGACTTCGCACCCTGCAGAGATCGATTCCACCACCTCCTCCACTATGTCACATAACGTCCAAATTACAAGGGCCCCACGGTGGAACGTTTTGGGCACACCAACTTAACTGTACCCCTTCTGTTGCTGGCGAAGATGTTGGGTCCCACCCCAGCCTTCCATCACAGACGATGGTACTAAAGAGGTCGCATCGCAAACTAGTAGAAGACAGTAACGCGCGTTAACGTCCCTGTCTCGTCGCTCCTGTTTCGTGAAGTACGCGAAACGGAATTAACGACGGATTCACCGGTACGGTCAGCACCGTCAGATTCCGATCGAGCGGCTGATGTGGGACTCAACTGTGTCCCCGACTCTTAAAGAAGGGTAAATTCGTAAATTTAGGGCCATCAAGTCATCGAAGCTGCACTGAGTGGCCAATTATGCATAAAATTCCAGTCTTGACCCCACGCGTTGACCAGGAGAGACGAGGGTTACGTTGCCTCATCTCTGACCGTTAACTGAAGACGGACTTGTCATCTAAACCGTCCATAATTTTATGCCTCCGCATGAAACGACCGCGCTCTGATTCAATGGGCATCTCCTCGATTCAAAGAAAAACCAATAAATAACATATTTGCAACGAACTCATGCCCCTTCATAAGGTATATTTTGGGCTCCAACCACATCATCATCGACACACACCACTCCCTCGCCAAGTCAGCACAATTACTCTCATGCGCCAGACAGGATCCGTACCAAGGCACTCTTCGGTACATCCCATCCCGGAAAACTCGAGACAACGTCATGTACTTCCTGCCCCAGAAAGCTCGGGATGGCACCGTATGACACCATTCCACACATTCCAGGATAATGATCGCACGAATGTACCATCTTATCCCTCGAGTATCGACCGTCGCACGAAACCCACGGTGACCGACTCTCATACAGTAGTATAAAAACCCTTAATCGACATTTGGCCAAGGGGGAAGGAGAAAGAGGAGAACTGACTCATTCACCGAGGGGCCACTGTCGGGAACCCCTGACGCAGGCCTTCTGTGTAGGAGCGCGGCTACCCTTGGAAGTGCAACCATCCCAACCGAGAGACTCCAACCAGCATCCTAACCCGCGGGTGTAATTGATCTCGGCAACTTGTCCGGCCGAGCAAAGACTCCCGACATCGACCGGTGGACTAGGTCGTGCTGACTCACCAACCACGGCACATCTGTTCACCAACATTTTTGACGCTAGAAAGAGGGCCTGATGTCAAAGGAGCACCCCGTAGGAGTTCCTCCAGAGGGAGAGCCACCGGCTGATCGCCCCCCTTTCGAAGCCAGCGATTGATTCCTCCTTGTCCTCGGAGATGGGGGGATTGTGGCCCTAATGCCAGATTGCTATTATCATATGTTCAACAATCCAGGGCTCTCTCCCTTTGGATACGCCACAGGACCCTCGGTCGTTTCGCCCGAGGCATTCCTCGGCCTGGCCAAACAAGTGCAAACCTTAGCGGGAACGATGCAAACAATCGTCCCACTCATCCCACAGATGGTGCAGCTAGCGGCCTCCCCGACACCACCGAGGCTTAGCGGCAAGCAAGTCGGGATCGAGGAAGCCCGGGACCATATAGCAACCCCAGGGGACCCTCTCGAGCAAGGCACGCCGCCACATATGTTTCCGAGCCCGACACCTTATCATTGGACTCAGCGGACGACTCATTCAGGGCCCAGCTGTCCGTGGTTAACCACCACCTAGATGAGTTCCAGCACAAGTTCCACAAGTCACGTGGCGAAACGGGCGAAAGCAGCTCGACCGGATCCTCGTTCATCCAAGAAATCTAGGACAAGCTTGTGCTGCTCAACTTCATACTCCTGGCGCTGGAAACATACGATGAAGGCTCCGACCCCTCGGAACATGTCGCCACGTTTCGGGCTCAAATGGCCCTTTACGGCACCTCCGATGCCTTGATGTGTCGAGCCTTCCCGACCACATTCAGAGGACCGGCTCGGGCGTGGTTCAGTCAACTATGGCCATCCTCGATCTCTTTTTTTGATCAACTTGCAAGGAAGTTTGAGAAAAACTTCCTGGCTAGCGTGCGGCCCCGACCTTCCATGGCCATGTTGCTCGCGTTATCCCAATACGAAAACGAATTGCTCTCGCAATTCGTGGCACGCTTCACAGTGGAAATTCGGGGGTTCCCAAACGCTCATCCCTCTTTGATCATGCAGGCATTCTTGATGGGTCTGAGACCCTCAAGGTTCTTCTGGTCATTGATCAAGAAGCCACCCACAACCATCCCCGAGATGCTCTAGCGTGCCAACCAATATATCACTGCAGAAGCCCTGATGGCAAGAAGGCGCGAAGATAGCAAGAGGCCGAGAGTGGAGTCGGCCCGAGGGACGACTTTGGCGTTGCCAGTGTAGCCCTGTCGGAGGACCAACTGCCCCGAGCAGCTACTCCCGAGGCCCTCGCCTCTGCCTCTGAACACTTCTCGCACCGAGATCTTTCTCCAAATTATGGAGAAAGGTCTCTTGCGACAACTCAATCCCCTAAAAGCTACTCACAAGGACCAATCTAAATATTGCAGGTTCTATCGAGACTATGACCATGATACGGAAGACTGCCGCGACCTCCAGAATCAAATTGAGGAATTAATCCGAAGAGGTCACCTTGGGCGCTACCTCAAGGAACCAGGAGAAGCAACCCCGCACCCCTAGGGTCTTATCGAGAAGCAAATCGACATCATTACCGGTGGACCGACAACCGGCGGCAACGGCTCGACGGCAAGGAAGGCCTACCCCCGCAGCATAGTGGAAAAATGCCCCAGACCCGAGTTTGAGCCCGAAATCACTTTCGGAACCAAGGAGGCCGAACGCTCCCACCATGACGACGCTTTGATGATCTCTCTATCCGGATCGCCAACGCTCAGGTCAAAAGAGTGATGGTTGATGCTGGGAGCTCCACCGATGTGCTTTACCTCGACGCCTTCGAGAAGCTCGGCCTAACTAATGAGGACCTCACTCTCATGGCCTCGGCGCTCACTGGATTCACCGGGGATTCCATTTCCCTACTCGGGACCACCATCCTCCCTGTTACCATGGGGGAAGAACCAAGAGCCAAGACGACAATGACTACCTTCATGGTAGTCGACCTACCCTCGACCTATAACGTTATCTTCGGCCGCCCGACACTCAACAAACTGAAGGCGGTGGTTTATACTTACCACCGGGCCATCAAGTTTCTGACTTCTACAGGGTTGGGGAATCTCAAAGTGATCCGAGAGAATCAAGACAGTGCTACCTTACAGCAGTCACTCTTCCGGAGAAGTTGTGCCCCCGAAAAACACCGGATCCCCGTGAGGAAGCCAGAGCACTAAGCTCTTAGAGCCCCCCGAGCAACTCGCCGAGGGACCGACCCGACATGACCGTGAAAGTCGGGACGATGCTCCCCAAAGAAAACTAGCTTCAGCTCATCGACTTCCTGAGGAGAAATGCCAATGTGTTCGCATGGTCCTGAAAGACATGCTAGGGATCGACCCAGGGGTGACCCAGCACCATCTCAACATCCACCCCGAGGCTCGATCGGTGAAACAGAAGCCGAGGAAGTTTGGTTGATGCCACTACAGGCTATGAACTTCTGACGTTCATGGATGCATTCTCGGGATATAACCAGATTCGGATGGCACCACGAGACCAGGAGCACACCACCTTCATTACCGACATGGGAGTATATTGCTACAAGGTGATGCCCTTCGGTCTGAAGAACGCTGGGGCAACATATCAAAGAATGGTCAATGAGCTGTTTAAGCAACAACTCGGGAGAAACATGGAGGTGTACGTCGATGACATGATCATGAAGAGCAAGTCAGCAAGCACCCATCTAGCCAACTTGGCGGAGACGTTTTGGACCCTCAAGCAGTTCAACATGCGCCTGAATCCTTCAAAGTGCGTCTTCGGGGTCGGCTCGGGGAAGTTCCTTGGGTTCATCATCCACCAGAGGGGAATAGACGCTAACTCGGAAAAAGTTCAGGTCATAATAGAGATGCAGCCCCCTCGCTCGATCAAAGAGGTGTAGTGCCTCGCTAGGAAACTAGCGGCGCTCAGTAGGTTCATGTCGCGTTCAAGCGACAAATACCTCCCCTTCTTCCGAGCTCTTTGATAGGTCAACAGCTTCGCATGGACCTCGAAATGCGAGGAAGCCTTCGAAAAGCTAAAGGCATGCCTTGCTCGATTGCCCCGGTTTGCCTCACCCGAGCCAGGTGAGGTCCTCGGTCTTTGCCTTGCAGCCTCGACGCAGGCGATCAGCTCAATGCTAACCCGAGAAGCACCACTAGCACAACAACCCATCTATTATGTCAGCCACAGCCTCATCGGACCCGAGGTACGATACTCCTCGATCGAGAGGTTGATTCTCGCACTTATGAAGACAGCCCGAAAGCTACGACCGTACTTCCAAGCCCACACAATCAAGGTGATAACTGACCAACTACTGTGGCAAATCCTCTCCAAGTTCAATGCATCAGGTTGGATGCTATGATGGTCAGTTGAGCTCAGTGAATTCAACATCCAATACACCCCTAGAACGACGATCAAAGCCCAGGTATTGGCCGACTTCATTTCCGAACTAACTCCCGAAGACCATGCTGTCAGACAGGAACTCAGCGAGTGTGCATGGACCCTGTATGTGGATGGCTCAGTAACCACCGAAGGAGTCGAAGCCTGACTCATCCTCAGGAGCCCGACCGAAGAAACCTATGAACGGTCACTCCAAATATAATTCAGGGCCACCAATAATGAAGCCGAGTGCGAGGCACTACTCCACGGATTGTGTCTCACCCTGGAGATGCATGTGGGCGACCTCGAGGTTTTCAGTGACTCCTAGCTAGTGATAGGATATGTTAACGGGAGCTACGAAGCCCGAGACCCTACCATGGCGCTATACCTGGCGGAAGCAAGACGGCTCACCCGTTGCTTCAATTGCCTCTCGATCACAAGGATACCTTGAGCTTAGAATGTGCAGGCTGATGCCTTGGCCAGGTCGACCTTCGCTCGCAGCCTGGGAGGAGTCTCGGCAACTGAATCCATCATGGTTCCAACGATATCGACCCACGACGTCGCCAAAACCGAGGTCTCACCAATTGGATGGAAGAAATCTTTGCTTCAAGAGGGACGGGACGTAGCCCGATGATCCGACGGTCGCACAACGATTGAGATGAACCCAAGCTTGGTATTGCGAGGTCGATGGAAAACTGTATCGGAGAGCCTTCTCTCAACCCCTCCTGTGTTGCCTCATGCCACCAGAGGCCAAAACAGTTCTTGCCGAACTCCACGAGGGGATTTGTGGGGAGCACATCGGAGGCCGAACCTTGGCCTTCAAGACCCTCAGACAGGGATACAATTGGCCGACCATGCACCAAGACACCCTATCATACGTACAGCGGTGCCAATAGTGCCAAAAGCACGCCCGGTTGCAGCACGTAGTATTTCTTACCCCGATGGATGCGGCCTGGCCCTTCGCCCAATGGGGGCTTAACCTCCTCGAGCCTTTTCCTCTAACTTCGGGACAATGACGTTTCCTCATAGTCGGGGTTGATTACTTCACGAAGTGAGTCGAAGCCGAACCCTTAGCATCCATCACGGAGAAACAAGTCTAGGGCTTCACATGGAGGAATATCATTACCCGGTTCAGGATCCCGAGGGCTATCATCACCGACAATGGAGCTCAGTTCAACAACGCTAAATTCAAGACCTACTACCAGTCATACGGATACAATTAATGTTTAGCTTAGTCGCACACCCCCAAAAAAACAGCTAGGCCAAAGTGATGAATTGGGCAATCCTGAGGGCCTCAAGAAGAGGGTCTCGAGCGCGCGCGAGGCTTGGGTGGACAAACTCCCTAGCGTCCTGTGGACGACCCCCAAGACTGCCTTAGGGGAGTCTCTGTTCAGCTTGGCATTCGAGACTGAAGCAGTCCTTCCACCCAAGATGGTGTTCTTGACCTTGCGCATTGTCGCCTATAAGCAAGACGACTCCGAGGAGGGCCTCCGGGCAAACTTGGATCTCCTTGAAGAGAGAAGAGCCGAGATGCACCTCACACCCTGGCATACAAAAAGGCCATGGCCCGAATTTGCAACCGCAAGGTTCGTCCATGACCAATCAAGGTCAGAGACCTCGTCCTTAGAAAGGCTGAGGTGAGTGACCCAACCCAAGCAAGGGGAAAGCTCGTGCCGAACTGGGAAGGCCCCTATCAAGTCTATGACGTGGTCCGAGAAGGAACTTACCGACTCGAGACCATGGAAGGGAGTCCCCTACCGAGGACTTGGAATGTATCAAACTTGAAAAAATTCTATCCCTAAAAGTGAAGAGCCAGGATTCTGAAAGGCTAATTTATATTAATCAAAAGAAGCGTACACATAGGGGTCGGGGCGATACAACCTCAAAACTCGACCTGACCGAGACAAAAAAAAGGTTACACCCCTTAGTTCGGGGGAGGGGTCGCGAGGCCATCATCAAAGGGGACGTCTGCCGGCATGTCGACGCTTTGATCTTCCGACAGGTCGGTGAATGGGTTTGACTCTAGCTCCAGGTCCGGATACCTCGCATAGAAGTGGGCGAAGGCAACCCGATATCCAAACTTGTACGTCACCCACCCTGTCCTTTGTAGACCACGCTCAAACCCGGGAGACTGCTTGTACTCGACGATCGCTCCTTCAATCTTTCCAAGCAGCCCGAGGCGCTGCTCCTTCAAAGCCTCCTCAATGGCTCACAAAGTGGACCTGGTTGACTCAATGTCCCGAGAGAGGGTCAACAGCTCATCGTCGAGCGTTCGAACGTGGGCCCAACTATCCTTCAGTTCGGCCTTCAGGCGCTCCACCTCTTCTGCCAGATCCGAGACACGTTGTTTGGCCATTGCCACAGCTTCTGGTCTGGCCTCGCTCTTCAGCTCGTCGACCTCTCTCTTCAGCTCGTCGACCTCTCGACGGAGGTTGGAATTGGCATCCGACAGATGCTTGATCACCCTACTGGAGTCATACACGTGATTGATTAGCGCCATGGCATAATGTTGGCCCTGTATGAAGATTGGCGTTAGAATCCATGCGCATAAGGGAAAAACGAACGGAAGAGGAACGCCACTACTTACCCAGACAAATGATTTGGCCG